>CM065641.1:6660326-6893594 GCA_033220585.1 Dipteronia sinensis | reverse complement strand
GGTGGATTCCAGTTTATGTTCTGTTAGGGTTACGCTTGTGATCCTAGAACTTCCGTCCTGCGTCAATTGGTATCAGAGCAAAAGGATTTGCCTTGTGCGATGGCCAACAACGAAGCCGGAAGAGTTAACCCTGACGACGCTGGTCGAAGGGATACCGATTTATGGGCAGCGATTGACGAACAACGACAATCGATGGCGAGGCTGGAGACCATGATGCAGCAACTGATGGCGCAGCAGCCTAATCCCAACGCCCCTGTCCCTGCCCCTGCCAACAGAGAAGGAGTCGAGGGAGTTGCCCTTGGCCGCCCTGTAGGTAGACGACCGCCTAGGGCTGCGAGACACGAGCAGTTCGAAGAATGGAGCGATAACGATTCTGAAGAGGATTTCGTGGGTTACCAAGGAGATCATCGATTGAACCAAAATCAACCTGGTTATCGGATCCGTGCAGACATACCATTGTTCCATGGAAAGTTGCAGATTGAAGAGTTCTTGGACTGGATTTCAGAGGTTGAGAGATTCTTCGAGTTTGCTGAGGTAACAGAAGAACGTCAAGTCAAATTGGTAGCGTACAAGTTGAGAAGCGGGGCTGCTGTTTGGTGGGAGAAATTACAGATGGATAGACGGCGACAAGGCAAAGTTCCTATACGATCCTGGAGGCGAATGAAACAACTCATGATGAGCAGGTTTTTACCTCCTGACTATGAACAATTTATTTTTCAGAGTTATCAGAATTGTGTTCAGGGTAACAAAACCGTTGCGGATTATACTGAGGAGTGGTCCAGACTTTCAGTTCGTAACAACCTCAATGAGACAGAAGGACAGCAGGTTTCGAGGTATTTGGGGGGTTTAAAGTCGACCATTCGAGATAAAATTGGGTTGCAAGTCGTGTGGACAGTAGATGAGGCGCACAACATGGCCTTGAAAGCGGAGTTAATGGAAAAACCACCCAATCGTTTTTCTCATTACAAGAAGGACATGGGTGAGTCATCCAACACTGCCGCGAACATGAGTAGATTTTCACCAAGTGATGGACAGGGTCAGGCTAAAAATACTGCAGATCAAAGGGGTTTGGGGCCAAATAACAATTTTGGCGGGACACGATCAACTGCAGCAGCAGCAATGGGTACAAAAGAAACTCCACGAGGAGCGCCAAATCCATACAGTAGACCAGGCGGTATGAAGTGTTACAGGTGCGGCCAACCTGGCCACCGTTCGAATGAATGCCCAGCCAGAAAACCGGTGAATTTCGTAGATGCTGAAGAAGAAGAAGAACAGAATTTTGAAGATGAGGGAAACATGGACGAGTTCTTAGAAGGTGCAGAAATTGCGGAGGAACAAGGGGAGCCGGTAAACTGTGTGATTCAGCGAGTCATGTGTGCAACAAAATTGGAGGGTTTATCGCAACGAAACAGTATTTTCAAGACTTGTTGCAGTGTGCAAGGAAAGGTTTGTGATGTGATTGTCGATAGCGGGAGTTGTGAGAATTTTGTGTCCAGAAAATTGGTAGAACATCTGAATCTACGTACAGAGAAACATCCCAAGCCTTATGCGATTGGGTGGATTCAAAAGGGACCCAAGGCGAATGTGACAGAGTTGTGCAAAGTTCCTATTTCGATTGGGCAATACTACCGGGAAGATGTGGCATGTGATGTAGTCGACATGGATGCTGGTCACGTTTTACTGGGACGTCCTTGGCAGTTTGATGTGGACATAACCTACAGAGGACGTGACAATGTTTGTGTTTTCAATTGGGGTGGCAGGAGAATTGCGATGGTTCCGAAACGGAATCCAGTAGGGAGTTCAACTAAAGCCACAGTAAATGAGCAGTCTTTGGTCACTTTAATCACGTCTGTAACTGATTTAGAAGCTGAGATTAAGGAGGCACAAGAGGTACATGTTGTAGTAGTGCGGGCTTTGGTGACAGAAAGCCGAGGAGAGCAAAGAATTGTAGTGCCCGAGAAGGTGCAGACCCTGCTTACTGAATTTAGTGATTTGGTGACAGAAGACTTACCGGATGACCTTCCACCGTTGAGAGATATTCAGCACCAGATTGATTTAGTTCCGGGAGCAAGCTTACCGAATTTACCACACTATCGGATGAGTCCCAAGGAGAATCAGATTTTACAGAAAAAAGTTGAGGAGTTAATGAAGAAGGGATTCATTCGAGAGAGCATGAGTCCATGCGCTGTTCCCACATTACTTGTTCCGAAAAAAGATGGCAGTTGGAGGATGTGCGTGGATAGTCGTGCGATTAACAAGATAACTGTCAGGTACAGCTTTCCCATTCCGAGATTGGATGACATGCTAGATATGTTGGAGGGGTCGAAATTATTCTCTAAAATCGACCTGAGGAGCGGGTATCATCAGATTCGGGTCAAACCTGGGGATGAATGGAAGACAGCTTTCAAAACTAAGGATGGGCTGTATGAGTGGTTGGTGATGCCTTTCGGACTATCCAATGCGCCGAGCACTTTCATGCGGCTTATGAACCAGGTGTTGCTGCCTTTCATTGGAAAATATGTAGTCGTTTATTTCGACGATATATTGATTTACAGCCGTAGTGAGGAAGACCACATGGAGCATCTGCGAGCTGTGTTAGAGGTATTGTTAAATAACAAATTGTTTATCAACTTTAAAAAATGCAGTTGGATGACAGCGCGGTTACTATTCCTTGGATATGTGGTCAGTTCGGACGGAATTTTGGTGGATGAAGAAAAGATTAGAGCCATTCGTGATTGGCCTACACCGAAGACAGTTGGAGAGGTGAGGAGTTTTCATGGGTTGGCGACGTTTTACCGTCGATTTGTGAGGGATTTTAGTAGTATTGTGGCCCCTATTACAGAGTGTCTGAAAAAGGGAAAGTTTCAGTGGAGTGAGGCAGCCGAAACAGCCTTCGCAGTCATCAAAGAAAAACTATGCACCACTCATGTTCTTGCTCTACCCAGTTTTGAGAAGTTATTTGAAGTGGAATGTGACGCTAGTGGAGTCGGGATTGGAGCAGTGTTGTCACAAGAGAAGAAACCGGTGGCGTTTTTTAGTGAAAAGCTGAGTGATGCGCGGCGAAAATGGAGTACCTATGATCAGGAATTCTATGCAATTATTCGTGCTCTAAAGAATTGGGAGCATTACCTAATTCAGCGCGAGTTTATTCTTTACACTGATCATCAAGCTCTGAAGTACTTGAACAGTCAGAGAAGCTTAAGTAATATGCATGCTCGGTGGGCAACTTACTTGCACAAGTTTCCGTTTGTTTTGAAGCACAAGTCTGGAATGTTAAATAAGGTGGCTGACGCACTGAGTCGGCGTGCAAGCTTATTGGTGACTATGCAGCAAGAGATTATTGGGTTTGAGTTTCTGAAAGAATTGTACCCTGATGATGAGGATTTTGGAGAGATATGGGAAAAATGTGTTCTGAAACAGACTGAAGGGGAGTTTCATATGACCGAGGGCTATTTGTTCTGTGGCAATCAGTTATGTATCCCGCGGAGCTCTCTGAGAGAGAAACTGATTCGAGAGTTGCATGGTGGTGGTTTGGGTGGTCACTTGGGACGTGACAAAACTATTAGTGGGGTGTCCGAACGTTATTACTGGCCGCAGTTGAAACGCGATGTCGGTAACTATGTTCGCAAGTGTTACGTCTGTCAAACTTCTAAAAGACAGGCTCAAAATACGGGATTGTACATGCCGCTACCTGTTCCGAATGCCATATGGGAGGATTTAGCAATGGACTTCGTTTTGGGTCTTCCACGAACTCAGCGTGGGGTAGATTCCGTGTTTGTTGTGGTTGACAGGTTCTCAAAAATGGGGCATTTTATTCCTTGTCGGAAGACATCTGATGCATCACATGTGGCTCAGTTGTTCTTTCGGGAGGTAGTTCGTTTACATGGTGTACCCCATTCAATCACATCTGATAGGGACTCGAAGTTTCTTAGTCATTTTTGGGTGACATTGTGGCGACGGATGGATACCACTCTGAAGTTCAGTAGCACTGCGCATCCACAAACTGACGGACAGACAGAGAATCTAAACCGAACACTGGGGAATTTAATTCGGAGTATCTGTGGGGATAAGCCAAAACAGTGGGACGTGGCTCTGGCACAAGCTGAGTTTGCATATAACAATGCTGTTCATACTGCTACGGGTAAGTCTCCATTCGCTTTAGTGTATCGACAATCTCCTAAGCACGCGTTGGATCTGGCAAAGCTTCCCAAGGTCACTGGTATGAGTGTTGCTGCTGAGGCTATGGCTGAGCAGGTTCGTGATGTTCAGGCTGAAGTGAAGGCACGGTTAGAGGAGAAGAATGCAAAGTATAAGGCTGCAGCAGATGTTAAAAGGCGTGAGAAGTTGTTTGCTGAGGGAGATCAAGTTATGGTGTTTTTGCGTAAGGAGAGGTTCCCGGTTGGTACCTATAATAAGTTGAAGCCAAGGAAGTATGGACCGTACAAGGTGGTCAAAAAGATCAACAATAATGCCTATGTGATCGACTTGCCTACTGATATGAACATATCCCGAACTTTCAACGTAGCTGACCTTTATGAGTTTTGTGATGATGTTCCGCTCTATCCAGATTATAACTCGAGGTCGAGTTCTTCACAGGTGGGAGAGACTGATGTAGGACAATTGGCTTTGGACTTTGAAGAAGAGATGGATAGAAAATTGTCCAAAAGAGGTGTTTCAATGAAACAGGCATAACTTTTCGCTCGGATGACAGATTTCCTATTATAATATGTTTTCGGAAAGGGTTTTTGAAGCTCCATAGCGATACAACCGGGGCTTGCCCGGTTAACGTCATTTACTCCCTCAACGGAGCTGTTTAAGATAGGTTATTGGGCATCCGAAGATTTTTATGTTTTTATTTGTTTTCCGTTTTTATTTTATTTAGCTGAGGATATTTTAGTCTTTTCCGTTTTAGGGTTTTCAAAGCCTATTTAAGGCTTTTGTTATCAGTTTCGAAGTATTGAATAAAAATTTACAATTTGGTTTCAGTTTCTTTTTTTTTCTGGTGGATTCCAGTTTATGTTCTGTTAGGGTTACGCTTGTGATCCTAGAACTTCCGTTCTGCGTCAACATGTCACAATGCCCCTGCCACATATAGTAAGTAGTCACGTAATTATTTGAATTTTTTCCTAAAATAATAGTATAGTATTACATGAATTCCAAATACTCACTGTGTATTGCAAATCTTGTTTTACATCATGATGATTATCAATAGGTAAATTGACAATGTTTGAATGACCCTGAATAATTCAACATGTAATTAAGGGTTATAGAAACAAAATTATAACATAGAAATAGAAATATGATAGTATTTCAGCTAACAAAAAAATAGATATAACTATATATATATATATATATATTATATTTTACCGCTTGCGAATAAACTTGTGTATTATGGAAATCATCAATACTTTGATCCTTTGAGCTTGTATATTCCTGATATTGTAAGGTTTATTTATTTCTAGTCATATATTTGATCATTTTCATTTTAAGATAAATGTAAAACAAATTTAATAAAAATATTCAAACCATTACCTGTGAACATTTTTTCTTCCCATCTTTGGACAACATAGCATTTTTAAGTACCTACAAAAAGAAAAGTTTCAATTAATAACCAACTAAAATATTCTGTTATAATAGATTTATGTCATTAAGTAAGATATTAACTAACCTTTCTTGATTTGTCGTTGGGTTTCTTTTTTCTACTTTTCTCAATTCCACTTTTGATCCGCTTAGGAGCACCTTTCGTACTTGATATTTGCGGATCATGTAATGAGGTATCATGTAACTTATTACTATCCATATCTTCTTCTTCAACATCACAAGCTTCATATAATTCAAATTTTTTCAAAGAATAGTTCATAGTGACACTTTTCCAATGCTTCCTTTAAAACACGATATGCAATAATATAAGTCTCATTAGATGATGATGCCTCTTCACTCAATTTTATAGCTTGATGAATCAATTCATCGAAACGTTGCTTCTTAGATTGTACTCCACTTGAATTGATCTTAATGGAGTCAAAAGCCTTAGCATTCTTAGTCCATCTCTGTAGTATGTAATCAGGTGGAACATAAAAAATTCCAAGGGATTGAAGAACACAAATAACATGTCTACATAGAAACCCATAAAATTCAAACTTTCGACACATACAAGTAGCTTCTTTATGGCTAACATTCCAAGTTACAATGAAATTTACATTCTTCTCAAAATCTTGAACTTTAAAAGTCTTCTTCATGCCATTATCGCCTTCATTTAAACAAAAACATGCCGATGCTCCTAAAACCTCAACCTGAAACTTCTTAAAAATCTCATGTGTGTAAATTGTTGACGTTTGTTTTTCAAAAGGTGACGGGGACTTTAACGGTGGTTTCTTGTGCCACGTGTTAAAATTTGCATGAGTTTCCTTTTCTTCTCTATCTCGTATAGCTACTTCGTATTTTTCTACAAATTCTCTCAATGAAGTCTTCTTACTTACATATTTATCGAAAAAAGAGTTTATACTTTCTGATCTTTGAGTGGTAGACATTCCGGCAAAAAAGGTATCCCTCACATAAGTAGGCACCCAAAACTTACGATCTTCGAATAAAGACTCAAGCCATTCATTTCCTTCAATCTCAAATATTTCAATCATGTGCCGCCATTTTTTTTCAAAATCCTCCTCCAGCCATGAATTATAAATACAATCATTAAATATTCTCATAAAATTATCATTCTCTCTTATCACATGTCCAAGCTTTTCAGGGATTTTCCTCATTATGTGCCACAACCACAAACAAAAGCGATGCCGTGTGTTTGGGAAGACAATTGAAATAGCTGCTTTCATAGCTTTATCTTGGTCGGTTAGTATAGAAATAGGAGATTTCCCACCCATTGCTCTAACCCATGTCTGCATTAGCCACACAAATGTCGAAGTAGTCTCATCTGCAAGCAATGCACACCCAAGTAATATAGACTGAAAATGATTATTCACTCCAATGAATGGAGCAAATGGCATTTTATATTTGTTTGTAATATATGTTGTATCAAAAGAAACAACATCTCCAAAAACTTTGTAATCCTCTCTGCTTTTTGCATCAACCCAAAACACATTTTTCAACCGCTGCTCTTCATCTAAGTCCATTGCGTAAAAGAAATTGGGATTTTCTTCTTGCATATGCATAAAATGCTCAAGCATTGCCTTGGCATCCCCCGATGCTAGTGTCAAACGTCGTTTTTTGTCCAAATGATTTCTTATATCTTTCTCCAAAAATCCTATGTTTTCATATCCACCATGTTTCTTTGCCATGGCAGTATAAATTTTACTTGTGCCCACTCCAACCACATGCAAAGTATCAATGTTTTCTTTGATAGAAGAATCAATGCTTCTATGGTATGGAAGATAGTGTGCATGAGCCGGAAAAAGCTCGTGGGTGTGATCTTTGACAAAGTTGTGTGCATACCATTTACCATTTGTATTTTTTTTAACATGCAAAATTGCCTTACAATCAACTTTTTGACTATGACGAGTACCACTGACATCCTTTTCTTTCTTCAATCCGTATCGTGTACATACAATCTTCACATCGATAAATTCTCCAGATATCTTTGATCGACGACTAGATTTCTTTGAGATACCAAACCCAATAAACTTTGAATACTTTAAGTAAAAAGAATATGCATCATCTTGTGAATCAAATTCCATTCCCTTGTACGGCTCTAAACTTTTCTCACATTCATCATCCTCCCAACTATCATTTGCATGCTCAACAGTATCTTTGTTGCATTCTTCCAAATTTAAATCAATGTCTAAATTCATAGTAACCTAATAAAACACAAAGGCATTCATAGTAACCTAATAAAACACAAAGGCATTTAGTTTTTAATCTACCTACTGATATAAAGTTTGAAACATGATTTCAAAATAAAGAAGTCCAGTTTAAAAATTTAATGCAATTCAATAAAATTATTTAGTAAAAAAACTAATAAAAAATTACCTGAATATAACTGTAACAATGGTGAGAAGACAACTTGTGTTTGAAAATGGTGAGAATTGGTGTTTACTGTACATATAAGTTATGGAAAAGAAATTAAGTAAAAAAATTCAACATAAAAATTTAACCAAATACAATAAATTATTTAACAAAAAACAATAAAAAAAATTACCTGGATAGAGCTATAACAATGGTGATACCTGATGGAACTGTAGAAAAAAAAGAGAATAAGTTGTAGAGTCGTTGAGTTAAAACACAAACTACAGATTTGATGTTTTATTTTATTTTATAAAAAAATTGATATTAAATGAAGAAGGGCAATATATGAAATTAGTTGTTGGTTTATCTTGTAAATAAAATGGAAAAGTAAGCTATTTATAAATGTTGGATTTTTAATGTAAAGCATTTATTGGTATCCACATGTCAACACTAGAACAGAGAGTGTGTTGAGAGAGTGGGTTGAGAGAGTGAATTTAACACTCCTCAAATTTTAAATACTCCTGAATATGTGAGATTTATGTGGGGTGTTCCTTTTGTTTTCTATGTAAATGTGTTTTTCTATTTTTTTGAAAGCAGATGTGCTGTCTGTCGTTTGATCTTGTGAATGGACTGTTAAGGTTTCAAAATATTAATTCTAACAGTGAGTTTTGATAAAAAAAAAATAAAAAAAAATAAAAACCTTATTCAAAACTCACTGTCTCACCATCCGATCCCAAATCGATATGGCACAAAAACTCACTGCTTCAACCAAAACCAAATTGACGTGGTGCCGTCTCAAATCGGTTCAGTGGTCGCCACCTAATTTTCCCAAAACGGGGTCATTTAAAAACAGCCTTCAGACACCAGCCTCAACGAGGTGAAGGGCAAATGGCGGCCGATGCACCAGCAACTGCCCGATTGATTTTTAAAACATTGGGTTTATGGAGGAGACAACATTGTCTTGATCGGTCTGGTCTCTTAAGTCTTTGAAAATCTGAACGTCTGGACGGATTGGATATTTAAAGCTAACATGTTCTAGTTCAGTATTATATCATTAGGTACATTTAAGAGTGTTATGCCTCCGTTGCTGCTTGAATCGATTTCAGGCTTGCTGTCAAGGATTTCCTTGAAGATTCACATTTGTTTAGTTATAAATCCATCATTTTGTTTTCTGCACAAAATGAGGTAACGGTTCTCATGTTGCCAACTGCATCAGTAGCCACTTGACTTGCCTCTTCATATATCACCTGCATCTATTCATGATTGTAGTAGTGCGGGCTTTGGTGACAGAAAGCAGAGGAGAGCAAAGAATTGTAGTGCCTGAGAAGGTGCAGACCCTGCTTACTGAATTTAGTGATTTGGTGACAGAAGACTTACCGGATGACCTTCCACCATTGAGAGATATTCAGCACCAGATTGATTTAGTTCCGGGAGCAAGCTTACCGAATTTACCACACTATCGGATGAGTCCCAAGGAGAATCAGATTTTACAGAAAAAAGTGGAGGAGTTAATGAAGAAGGGATTCATTCGAGAGAGCATGAGTCCATGCGCTGTTCCCACATTACTTGTTCCGAAAAAAGATGGCAGTTGGAGGATGTGCGTGGATAGTCGTGCGATTAACAAGATAACTGTCAGGTACAGCTTTCCCATTCCGAGATTGGATGACATGCTAGATATGTTGGAGGGGTCGAAATTATTCTCTAAAATCGACCTGAGGAGCGGGTATCATCAGATTCGGGTCAAACCTGGGCTCGCCCGGTTGACGACATTTACTCCCTCAACGGAGCTGTTTAAGATAGGTTATCGGGCATCCGAAGATTTTATGTTTTTATTTGTTTTCCGTTTTTATTTTATTTAGCTGAGGATATTTTAGTCTTTTCCGTTTTTAGGGTTTTCAAAGCCTATTTAAGGGCTTTTGTTATCAGTTTCGAAGTATTGAATAAAATTTACAATTTGGTTTCAGTTTTTTTTTTTTTTCTGGTGGATTCCAGTTTATGTTCTGTTAGGGTTACGCTTGTGATCCTAGAACTTCCGTCCTGCGTCATGTTACCTGAAATTCATTATGCTAGATGAGAGAGCAGAGACATTAATAGGGTGAAAAACCAACAATAAATCACAAGTTTATACTGGCTGTTTTGAGAATTGTAATTTAATAGATGATTCCAAGCGTTTGTTTGATTGAAAAGCATGTTTCTGATGAACACTGCAGAATTGGGATCAAACCACCTAAAGGGATTTTGCTCTACGGTCCACCCAGCACCGGAAAGACATTGTTAGCCAGAGCTATTGGTAATGAAACCGGATGCTTCTTAGTATCAAAGGTCCTGAACTGCTCACAATGTGGTTTGGAGAGAGTGAAGCCAATGTTAGTGATAGGAAGGAATCCCCCTCATCAATTCAATCCAGAAATCAAGAGCAATCAATAGTCAACCCTATAGTTTAGGAGCATCCCCTGTATTTGGTTTCTCATTATTATAATGTGCATGATTTTAGGATTCTATCATCTGTGTATATTTGACCATTGCATTTGTATAAATATTAACAACATTCAGTAATGAAAAATATATCATTACCAATCAGTATATCAGTCTTTATATGGTATCAGAGCTATTTAGCTCTCACAAGCCCTGTTGTTTGATCCTCGGCCTACTTCTTTCTTTCTCGCTGCTTCCTTACCATGGCTGCAGGAGGCACACCAAATTATCCTCTTAGCCAACAAACCAACACACCCTTAGTTTCTTCTCTTAACCTACAAACCAACACAGCCTTCAGCCAAAATGGCCTTATAACTATAAACGCTAATACACAACTTCTCAAATCCAAATCACATATTATGGATGAGACAGGATAAGCTCTTACTTTTCAGCATCATTGGGTCTCTTACTCCAAAAGTGATACCGGTGGTTCGATTGTGTGCGACTTCCGCTGCTGCTTGGAATAAACTTGCAAAGCTCTATGCTAATCCCTCCTCATCCAGAACCATGGGATTAGCAGAACAACTCACTCTAATTAGTCGAGGCACACAACCTGTCGCTGACTATCTTGCAACGATCCGCGATATCTCTGATGAACTGGCTCTAGTTGGAGCACTGGTTCCAAATCAATATCTTATCACTCACACCCTTAATGGACTAGGGCTTGAGTTTAAAGAACTTGTTGCCACTGTTCGGGCACGAGACACGGTGATCAGTTTTGATGAGCTTCATGACAAACTTATTGAACATGAAGCCTTTCTCAAGCGCAAGGAACTTCGCTCTACAAGAAATCTTGGCAACATTACTGCAAATGCAGCTCGTTTTCCATCTCACAAGAATGGGAATCAAAATAACAATGGAAAGAAAATTTTCCAGCATAATCGGAACAACCAATGTAAGACATAATTTTTGTTTCCTTCTTGTAATAAAAACACACATTCAATTTGTTTGTGATAAGGCAACTAAATAATCCGGTATTTTGGCAATAAATGAATGAATATTATTATTTTCCACCTTCACTTATGAGGTATAAGACATTTTGCACCATCTTGTTTTAGTATTAGCCATTTTCCACCCTACCGTTAGTTTTGGATGAAAAAATGGTGTTTGACATCTGAATATTGTGAAAATACATTCTTGCCCTTAGAATCTTTTTTTAATGGGATCATTTTACCCTTCCAATGACTGAAAAAACATAATTAAAAATAAAAAACCAAAATAATGAAAAAGAAAAAAAAATCCCAGGAAAATCATCATCCATCTCCACAAACCCAGAAAAGCCTCACCACCAAAACCCAGAAAAATCCAACCACACAGAAAGAACCTCCTCTCTTGAACACTCACATAGAGAGAACCTCCCAAACACTTTCGCCATCCAAACACTTCCGAAAATCAAAGAAAAATAATAACAAAATTCCAAACACCAAAAAAAATTGAAACACAAACTGATATTGAAAAGAATATGACAAACACAAACCAAAATACGAATCTTCAAACCATTAAATGAAAACCTAAATTCATCTCTCAATCATCATCATACCAAACCCTAACTCACAAATACAACCATTAAAGAGGGAGAGGCGTGGAGTTGGTCCTGAGTGGTGGGGACGATGATTGGGTGGAGATGATGGTGGGGTTGAATGCGTGAGAGAGAGTATAATTTTGTATTTTAATTGTTTTTTATTTAATTTAATAATCTTTATTAATTTTACCACTTCATTTACCATTATACCCTTACTGACTTAACAGAAAAATACCAAATTTAACGGAATAGTAACGGTAGGGTGTATTTTGATTATTAACTGAAATTAGAGGGTGGATTTTGGCTATTACTCATACTAGAGGGTGCAAAATGACCAATACCTTATAAGTGGGGGTGGAAAATAATAATATCCCATAAATCAATGATTGATTCTCTCAATTCCATGAGATTTGAAATAAATCAATTTCCACATTTATAGTGATTTGAAATAAGTCAATTTCCACATGTAAAGTGATTCAAAATAAATCAATTTCCACATTTAAAGAGATTTGAATATTTTAGCAAAATCAGTGGAATTGTATATCTTCATTATTTTTATAATTATTCATTTGTGTATATATATTTACACAGTAATATCAACTAAATGTTTTCATACAAAAATTCTCACTATTCTACACTTGTTTCCCTACCAAAAGATCAGAGCAAAATAATATCAATGAAAAGTATCAATTTCATTCTACCTTTACTTGAATCTCTTTGAAAGTACAAGTTCTTGAACTTTGTTTCATTTTTAATTTTGATTAAAGTTTAGTCTTTTTCATATTCTTTTGTTTTCTTTTAACACAAAACATCTTATCAACAGAATTTAGGCCTCTAACAATTGCTCAACTTTAGTTTATGGAGATGTTTTAATGCATGGATTTTGGAGTGAATGAAATAGAATTATACATGAAGCTCTATAATTAATTGTTGGAATTTTTGGAGTTCATTAAAGAATTCAAGTTTGAGTGTTAGTGTATTTTGAAATTATGATTTGTTTTAATACCGGTGAAGTAACTTACTATGTTGCTTATTTTAGTTATATTTGTAGCTTGCAATTGATGCTGAATTTTGGTATGCGAATATTAGACATATATATCTACTTGTGCTATAATTTTCAGAATTTTTGATGGTGTACATGATAACATTGCAAAATACACCTTCTGAGGTCTCCATTTTCTATCGTTTGCTTTCTTTTTCGAGCGTATTTTTGTCTATAATGTGTTTTGTGAGCATTGTGTAGGTTTTATCCCTTAAAATAAGAGGTTGAGCTAAATTGAATAGTTTTGGAGGTTAAATGGCAGAAATTGTAATAGCCGTACAGAACACCTAACTTCAGAAGGTCATATCTCCATTCTCAGATCGAACTACGTTTCCCACAACCTAATTTTGAAAATCCTTGGATGTCTAGCTTCCAACTCTTTTTACATATAGCAATTCTGAGGTTTCTTGAGGAGGTTATAGCCGTTTCCGTAACGGTGCGCAGAGCTGTCAGGCGTACCGCGGTCGTACTGCGAAAATGGGCAGAATGTACCAAAAAGTGACCCGCAATACTTTCGTCGAAGCGTACTGCGGAATTGCCCAGAATTGTGATTTTTAGCCATTTTTTGAGGGGTATTTTTGTCATTTCACCCCAAAGTCGTGTCCTAACCTCCCTCACTCTATAAATACCCCATTTTCTCACATCTCTTCAGATTTCTTTCACTCTCCCACATCCCAAAACCGATCTAACAGAAAAACCCCCTTCATCTTCTTCAACTCTTCCATCTTCTTCACCAATAAGTGAGAGAACAAGCTCCCATGGAGGTTTTTCCTCCATGGGAGCTCACCATACACCTCAACAACACCATTTTACACTCTCTCCATCCATTTAAGAACCGATTTCAAGGAAATAGGAGTGGTTTTAGGACCAAATTTGAGCTAGGAAGGTTTAGAGCATATTTGGAGGACTTGTCTTCAAGGGTTTACTCGTATTTACTATTTTCTTTGCATTTATTGTTTCTTTGATGTGTAACCCTGATTTGGGGAATATTGTAAACCTTCACATGTGCAATATATGTATGTTTGTGCTTAAATTCGGTTGGGTTTTGTTTTACTCTTTGTTAATTGCATGATTAAAACTCTTATTGTGAAATCCATGTGTGTGGAGAGTCAAAATTGATATGCATGCATGCTTGGGATTAAGAGTATAGTAATTTAATGTATGAGTATAGTAATTTAGCTTCCTATGAGTGTTTGTATGTTAATAGATGACCAAAATAACATGTATTGAATAATTTGAGTGTTAGGGATTTTAGCTCCAAAGAGTAGAAAATGTTTCAGTTCAGTCATTTAGTTGCTAAATTGGCATCGGTTCAATCCTTGTACTTAATAGGTCTTATTATGACACAATTATCCATCCTTGGCCAAATTGGGTGATGAATTGATTTAGGATAATTCCTAAGTCAAGAGGATGAACCCCTAACTTATATTGAATGTCCTTAATGTTAAACAACCAACTTATTGCACATTGTTGTTTGGTGAAATTGTTTTCCATGTCTAGCCATCTTAAAGAGTTGACTAAACCGAATCCTTAATCTAGAGTATAGATAAACTGAATTCCTCTTGTGCTCGTGTAGTTATAGGGGTATTTCCTTGCTTAATGCTTTCATTCGGTTAACCACCTTGTGAATGATATTTAGGCTGTGTGCTATATATCGCGTGGTTCACATTCACATGCTCAGCGTGGTATCCTCTACATTTGACTAGAAAGTTGAGAGATCACTAGGCTGTCTTGTAGAGCTCATGTGTGTGTCTCATAGTCCTTAATGGATTCATGCATATGTATGGATGCAATCTTTAAGCGTTCGAGAGAGGGTAGAGATTAATTAAAGGGACACGAGCATATAACATACGTGTGGCTCTGAAAGGTTTGGCTTTCTCTCTTTCGACCTTTGAAAAAGAAATGCTCGCCATTGTCAAGGCAGTCCGAAAATGGTGGCCGTATTTGTTGGGACGAACCTTCATCATTCAAACCGATCAGAAAAGCTTGAAGTACCTACTTAAGTAGCGAATCACTACTCCTGCACAGACACGTTGGATGCCTAAGCTGATGTGATATGACCATACGATACAATATTGAAAGGGAAAAGAAAATCAGGGGGCGGATGCTTTGTCGCTAGTCGCCGAATTCCAACTTCTTGCAATTTCATTACCTGTTGCCGATTGGTTAAAAAATTACGGGACGAGATGACTCGGGACTCTTTTTACGATCAATTTCAGAGTCCGAACTCACCACGATATCTCAAACGTGATGGGGTTTCGTTGAAAGATGGACGACTTTTATTGAGTCCTACTTCGTCATTACTACTGGCAATTTTATCGGAAGGACATTCATCACCTACAGGCGGCCACTTCGGATATCACAAGACACGCAGTCAGCTGAAAACTGGTTTTTACCTAGCCTTGTATGCGCACTGCCATCAAAGACTTCATCCGTTGTTGCGAGACTTGTCAGCGTTGTAAGACTGAGAGTTTTCGGCCATCAGGTTTGTTACAGCCATTACCTGTGCCTGAGAAAGTCTAAACCGAGGTATCAATGTATATCATTGACGGTCTTCCACCATCGCAAGGGTACACCGTTAAAATGGTAGTCGTGGATCGCCTATCGAAATATGCACACTTTGTTCCACTTAAGCATCCCTACACGGCTATATCGGTTTCGAAGGCTTTTGTATGTGAAGTGGTTCGTTTACATAGGGTTCCAATCTCAATTGTGAGTGACCGAGACTGAATATTTTTCAATGCTTTTTGGAAAAACCTCTTTCAAATGCAGGGTACCAAGCTTTGCAAGAGCTCCAGTTACCATCCACAGTCGGATGGACAGACCAAAGTGGTCAATCGAACGTTGGAACAATACTTGTGCTGTTTCGTCTGCGACCAACCCAAAAAAATGGAGTGATTGGATAGCGTGGGCAGAGTACAGTTATAACACTGCCGTTCACACTTCTACCGGCATGTCCCCCTTCGAAGCAATCTATGGAACCCCTCCATCGACTTTGGTTTCATACGTACCAGGTACTACGAAGGTTCAAGCCGTAGATGAATTCATGCAAACTCAGGCTGAATTCATGAATTCATGCAAATTCATGAATTCAGCCTCTTAAAGAAGCATTTGGGTCCAGATGTTACGATATCACCATCTCTTCCTCCTACAAATGCTGATTCAATGATCCTTTCTCAGCCGGAAGCAATATTGGATTCGCGAGTTATTCATAAGGAAAGGTATCGGCCTAGAGACGAGGTACTCGTCAAATTGGCAGGGGCTCCACGTGAGGACGCAACCTGGGAGAATCGGCGACGTTTTGCCAGGATGTACCCAAATTTTCTCCTTGCAGACAAGGAGATTTCAAGGGGTGAGGAATGATATGGTCAATGTAAGTCATGCATGTTATTTAGCTCGTTGGTGAGCTGTTAGGATGACCAAGTCAGGTCCCAAAATAAGCTAGTTGTTTCCTTTTCTGATGGCATTATCTTAGTGGATGTTAACATGTTGTTAGTGGGATATTGGTTCCCTGTTTTTCAGGCTGTTAGTGTAATCAGCTGGTAATTGTAAAAGCCTATATAAGGCTTATATGAATTCAATAAAGGCAACGATTAATTGCCAACAAATATCTCCTGTCTCTCTCAACTCTCTGTTTCCTTTCTTTTCTTCTCCTTCTAAAAAAACAGTGACCATAACAGTTCAAGTTTGTGTGTTGCAAGTATGTTTGCATATTGTTTTTGTTTTGCAATTAATAGAGAAATTTCAATTATTTTGGGCCAATTCTGAAATTCTATTCGGTCCATCTTTCCTGCTACTTTACTGAATTTTTGCTCTTTCCGAAGAATTTTCTAAACAGAAAGGAAATCAAGTATAATGTGTCTAAAAAGCAATCCTAACTGTGGAAACTTTACTGCACCTAAGAGCTTTCTTGTTTTAATGGAAATTGGAAATCCAAACTAGAAACTAGATGGCGAAAAAATTGCTTTGCTTTTTATGTAAATTTTTTTTTTTTACTTTGAAAGGAATTACCCCTGACTATAATACATATGAACAAAATTACTTATTTAAGCTATTAACTTGTAGGTTAAGTTAGGAATATAGAGTGGAGATTTTGAGGGAATCCCAGTCCATTTAGGAAACAAAATAGCTTTCCTAATCGGATTTGGGAAGGAAACTTGAGTGTGGATTTAATTACAACACATCACGTACCAATTAGTTTCAGGAAATCAATCCTAATTGGAAAAGGAAACTTGAGTGTGAAGTAATTAATACCTAATTTCCTTTTCCAAATGGAAAAAGGAATCCTGCGTTTGAATCACTATATATATATGCCTGCAGTCTGAAGAACAAGTTTATTTGGATATTGATCATAATTTCAATAATTGTTTCTTCTAAACACTACTTGTGATCATAGATCTTCATCATGGTGAAGCGCAAACGCAATTACTGCCATTGTTGGGGGGATCAACTTAATGATGATGTTGCGGTGGAGATTGCTAAGAAAATAAAATTGTACGAAGATTTTACTGCTTTCCGTGGGGTTTGTTCATTGTGGCGATCTGCTATTGTTATTCAAGATCATTTCAGGTTCATGTCTACTCAGATTCCAATGCTCCTTCTTCCAGCAACCAAAACCTCCACAACCTGTGATTTCTTCAGTCTCTCTAGAAACATGAGTCGGCAAATTGAGTTACCCGAAATTCATAACAAGAAATACTTTTCTTCAAAAGGATGGCTTATAACCATCAGCAAATATTTGAGAATCTCTATGTTGCATCCCTTTACACGATGTCGTCTTCACATTAAACTCCCACCAATCCATGCATTCAAATATTGGAAACTGGAATTACCTCTCGCCAGCACCAGGATGGTGTATGCTTATGATTTTATCCACAAATGTGTTTTATCTTCCAATCCTTCGTCAACGTCAGATTATACAGTCATGGTTATTTTTGGATATATGGAAAAGTTGGGATTTGCTCGATCTGGAGATAAAGCTTGGACAACAATAGACACATGGACGGCTCCTTACTCGGATGTTACCTACTACAAAGGCATGTTTTATGCTACAA
Source organism: Dipteronia sinensis (assembly GCA_033220585.1). Taxonomy (NCBI): domain Eukaryota; kingdom Viridiplantae; phylum Streptophyta; class Magnoliopsida; order Sapindales; family Sapindaceae; genus Dipteronia; species Dipteronia sinensis. The sequence continues at coordinate 6,875,551 of CM065641.1, read as the reverse complement.
ATAATTTATATGAAATAATGGCTTGTGATGTTAGGGGTGATGATCCGACCATTGCACAAGAAGTCACCCAAATGCCGTCCGATCTTTCAAAACGTGGTTGTGGCGGAAAATTATACATTTTAGAATCGGCAGGAGCCTTGTTGGTGGTTGAACGAAAAAGAGTGAATAGTTACATATTTCATTTTCGGGTTTTCGAACTCGACGTGAGCACTAACATTACCGGATGGAGAGAGATCAAAAGCTTGGGGAATAGAGCTCTTTTTCTGTGCAAAAGTTGCTCACTATCCATCGAAACGACACATACTGCTTCTCATTATTGTCGACCTAACTGTATATATTATATTAAAGATGATGCAGAGCATCCAGGTTTTATTCACTTTCCGAAGAGGCAGGGAAGAGCAAAATACATGGGAGTTTATGACATGCAAAGCGGACGCGTCGAGCCATATTTCTGTAGTGATGACTCGCATGATTCTCTTAATCCACTCATGTGGGTCGAACAAAGTTTTTAATTTGAAACCCTTTTTGCAATTGGAACAGCTTTGGGGATTGTTCAGTTAATGTTCTATTACTATTATATATAGCTCTGTTACATCAAGTCAGTGATGTCTCCTAAAGTTTGAGTTTGATACAAGTGCAGTTAAATTGCTCTTAATTATTAATTGTTTAAAAAAGAAAACGATTAAAGATATTCAATTCCTCAAACAAATTCATGCTTGCTCTCTAAACCGTATTTATACCAAACTTGAAGGATCTCAATGCATTTACCGATAGTTTAAAAGTTTAAGCATAACTATTATGACATTGATTTGCGTGTTTTATCCAAAATACATATTAGCTAATGGTGGCCACGGTTCGGTTTCGGGGCGGTTTCGGTTCCATGGCCACCCAAACCGTAACCGAACCGAGAAAACCGGTTTGGTTTTCGGTTTCGGTTTATATTTTTTTTTCAATTTTTATGGCCACGTGTCACTTTTCTATTGGTTAGATTTTTTTTTTTAATATATAAACCGCCCAAAACCGTCCCAAACCGCCGGTTTTGGGCGGTTTGTGTTTCGGTTTTGGGCGGTTTCGGTTTCGGTTTTGGACGGTTTCGGTTTCGGTTTTTGTTGTTTTTGTTGTCTTTTTGTCCACGTGGCACGTTCCTATTGGTTGATTTTTTTTTTTTTAATAAAAACCGCCCCAAACCGCCGGTTTTGGGCGGTTTTGGGACATCCCTAACCGTAACCGAACTGGCTCGAAACCGGTTTCCAACCGGTTTCGTAACCGGCGGTTTCGGTTACGGTTTCGGTTTCGGTTTTGGATGGTCGGTTTCGGTTTTATACACACGGTTTAACCAAACCGTGGGCACCTCTAATATTAGCAGACAAATCAGCCAGTAGATTACAATACGACGACAATCTATTAAGTTGATTCACTTCAGTGAAACCCCACTCTGCTTCTATTAAGTTGGTTTAGTTTTGTCTAATTAATGTTACTTATTAGTCGGAGCTTCAAACTGTTAGAAAAATATGTTTCAAAACTGAAATTGTGTACCTTTTTTGTCAAAATTCGCTGTCACTGTGAAATTATGTTGAACCAAATTGTTGTCTGTAGAACAAAAATCACTGCATTAATATAAAATGCGGGCTTCAAGGCACGTTACAAAAGTCGCTTTCCTTAAGACACTATTTGCCCCCAACCAACTGAGTCATCAACCGAGTTATGCAAATGTGCCTCCAAGATACAATGAAGCCTCAATTGTTTAATATCGTTGTGCACTAACAATTTAAACCACGAACATCGTTGATGACAAATCCGTAAAGAGACAATATTCTGTTGCTGCAGTTTAATAAAATATTGGCAATTTTTTTGCAAGAAAAAGAATGAATAAAAATTTAAGAAATTGGATGAGAAGAATATAGGAGGAGACAGAGCAATTTGTAAGTAAACTGGTTAAGTTTCCGATGATTTGCAAGCGGTGTACATGGTCCAATTTATAGGGTGTTATGCACCCTTTCACCAAACATTACAACTTAACACAAAAACATCTTCGTGTGAAAATTACGTCTCTTTGTATCCTCCACCATTTACTAAATAAATTTGAAAATGTCTTGCATGGGCTTGGAAATTTTATGCACAGATGAAGGTGTCTTTCGATTGAACCTTTCACTTAGCGAAACACAACAAAGTCAGTCAAGGTGGCATGGTAGACAAGCTTTGAACCAACGACCTTATCTGACTAACCGGATATGTCTCACACATAATCTTTCAATATCTCAAGTATTCAAAAATTGATGACGCATGTAAAGGCCTTGCGTCTATATCTTGGATTTTCATGAACGTTTTAGTAATAAACCAAATTACATAGATGACGGCATCATCCTCGAAGCTCATACATGTAGACATTATCCGAAATGTCCCTGTAAAAACATCCTAACAGAAATCTGTTATAAGTCTGTTGACGGTGATTTTTGGATCAAGCTATGTGGATCACGCGTCACACAAAATAGATCGAACTAACAATTGAATAATGAATTATAAATAACAAACATATCAAACATCAAAGATTATACTTGGTAAAACCTCAAAGTGAAAAAATCCACGGTTGCCGGTGACGGCAAGAAGAAAAATTCACTATATTGTAATTGTTACACACTCAGCCTTCCTTGATCGCTCTTCTAAACTAGTAATTCATTAACCCCCTCTTCGATGTTTTCAGGGGTTATTTATACATGTATAATCCTTAACTTCCGGAGTACAAATAAGGAAAATGTGGTATAGGTTTAATAAAACTCAGACTTATCTGAGTCATTTATATCTTCTGTGAATCGAATGAATTAAACATGTTGCCTGACTTGGAATCTGATATCTATAAGGAAGTTTATTTCCTTATCAAAGTGTACTGCAAGGCAAGGTAAGATGCCTTGTTTAAGTGTGACTCTTTCTCTGCGTATTTGAGTCGTGATTGCATTGAATTCGGGTTTATTGGTATGTCAGGTCATTCGAGTACATCTTTAAATTGTACACGCATCGCTTAACCGACCATCTGCCAAACCCGACCAGATCTCTTTCACCCCCGACCAGGGATTCATTCCTGATCGAACTACTATATTTGATCATCTAGGTGATTTTGATCAATCGTTCGGGGTCGTTTACTGATCATCTTAGATCAGCTGATTTTAACTCTTCTTCGTTGACACGTCACCTGTTGTTCCCGCAATTCACGTTGTTTACGCTGACGTATTATCTTTCCAAATTACACCAATAACAAAGTCTATAAAAAGCTTAAAAGGTTATCATTCCTAGTACATACAGGTACCAAACACTTTTACCTTTGGGACACATATATAAATTTTATAATGCTTGCAATCACAACATATGATGTACTTTGCTCATTGAACCCAAGATCTTGATGTTTCAAGTGTTGGATTGAGTTTCCATCATTGGTGATATTTAAATGCTGGTTTCAGTCCCATCCCTCTTGAAGTTTTAGATACCAAATCCCTTGTGAGTCCTTTTGTAAGAGGGTCTGCTAGATTTTAACATGATCTGACATAATCAATGGTGATCACACCATATGTGAGCAACTATCTCACATAACTATGTCTTAGACCAATATGCATCGTATTCTATTATTTTTTATTTTGAAGGGAAATTGTCGGCTTATCTTTCTAATATGTGTTTCGTTAGGTGTAAGCTTTGTATGCCTTGGCTTCTAAAATTAATAATTTAATTAATTAATTAATAATAAAGTCAGATTTTATAAATTATAGAGAGGTGATTTGGAGTTTTTTTAATTAATTAAATTATTAGTTTCCCAGAAGTATTATTTTAATTGATGACTTTTAATCTTTTTTTTAATGGTTGAAAGAAATGAGTGGTTGTTGGGATGCAACCTGGAGTTTGTAATAGACTATTATCTTGAAATTTGTCAAATCCAATCAAGTTAATGTGTGAATTGACAGATTTTGCAAACATATGATAAATATATATATATATATATATATATATTATGTTCAAATAATAGAATTATATAAATGAAAATATTTTGAAGAACCCAGATTTCAAATCCTTGGAAAATCAAAATTGCATAGTATTTGAGATTTGAAGTTTTGTTTTGCTTTCTCTGCAAAATTTGAGATCATAGAAATCCATTAAAATGGTGGGGGTGATATTTTGGGAGAACTTTTGGGTGAAGTGGGCAAATCATACTAGTGACAGTCTTACTTACGACAAACAATGTGATACGAAAATAATATGTTGATTGCTGGTTATATTATGAATAGACGAACGTACACATAAGACTTTCTCACGATAATCGGAGTATAGAACTTAATTTATTAGAAGTAAACAAATGAAATAAATGCCACATATTTTGAGTGACACATTCAAATTAGGTCTTGAAATCTAATGGGAAGCTGCCTAATTGGAATAGGATACTGATTAGTGATAATGACATGCATTAACACTTTTAACAAGTTTTTGGGGGTTCTTGAATATTGACTTTGAGTACCAACCTTATCTCTAATTGTTGATTTATGATACTTTGTTTTCATTGTGTAATCACTAAATTTTGACTAAGTTTCAGTTGGTGAATGGTGATATACAAAGTGATAAGCATCTTGGGAGCAAGCAAATTGCAATGCATACTCAAATCTTATCTTCCTAACACTACTATTCTTTTCCAGACAAACCTAAATGACCTAAACTTTGGGGTCCAACTTTTCTTTCTAGTTTTAGAAATGGACATGAAATGATGCATTTCAGCCATCGTTTATTATAACCTAAATTTCATTGGATTTGAGCTTGGTCTCAAGTCTCAACTCCAGCTTTGCTCCAGCCGAGATGGAGAAAATTTTGGGTTGGGTGGGATGGACTCACCACGTTATCCATGAAAAACAATAATTTTCTTCATACCTAACCAAAATTTATCAACTTCTCTGAAGAATAAAACAATCAGAACTACTTTTACTTACAATAATAATAAATTTACGCTTCTTTACATGTGATCCCTGTTTGTATTTTATACACTTTTGTGTGGAAATTGAGCCACTCGGAATCTCATTACCGCTATGGGGTCAGACCGGACAAAGCTAGTTTAGAGAAAGGCCTTGGGCGAACTTAAAAATGACAACAACAAAGTTCAAGAGAAGTTCTGATATCCATATCCCATTATCAGTAGACTACACTTAAGTAACTTTAATAGATGGTGGCTTGTCACCAATTTTATGTTAAAAGAAAAAAATCCTTTACATACATGAAATATACACTTGTAACACAATAGTTATCAAAGAAAAACATCTATTGAAGACATGCAATAAATTTTTGAATCATACAACAGTTATCCTCTCATGAAGAATAAACAATTACAGAAATCATCATCCATACATGCAATTGGATTCTCATATATATGAAAACGCAAAAAAAAAAAAAAAATGATATCTCAACTCACAGCAATTTGATGTAGAAGTGATGCATTGATTGTGTTGGTGGCAATCAAACCAAAGACCTCAATTAATCCAAAATCTGCCTTTGAGTTAAATCAGCCTGAATAAAAGCAAATGTTAAAAGTTAATGCTATCAACAAACACATCAATCAGAACAAGCCAAAAAAATAAAAATAAAAAGAAAAGAAAGAAAGTGAACGGTGACACTTACGGTCTTAAAAAAAAAATGGATTATACTGCTTCCGTGCTAACAATAACAGGAATGCTCTGCCAATGAAATTCTATTAAAAGATACCCAAATCAGATTTTTCGGGATCCTACGGCAGACTTCTGGTTTTTTGGCACATAAGCGAACTGGCTAAAGTCCACAGTTGACGACCTTCAGTGAAACAAGTACAAAACTAAATCAATGATGATAATCTCATTAGTTGTAAAATTTAAAAGCATAAAGAGCTTCCACAATTTGACCAAGTCAGATAACCTGTTTGTACAAGTATTGCGAACATCTCTTAGAGGAGCACGAAGACCACTAGCATGAGAACCAGAGGAATATCTATAAGACGATATCACTGAAACAAATCTTTGAACTGATTTCTCAGCTATTTCAGAATAACGACCTAAGTGTGAAATGTTGGAACCAAACTTTCCTTCATTATTTTCTCCCTCCAAAAATGTTTTGTCAAGGTCAGGATCACAATAACCTGGAGGTTCAAAAAGATCAAATTAATATAAAATAAAATAAAATATAACTCTTCAGTGTTAACATTGGGCAGTGAAGGCCTTACAATTAGCAGCAACAACATAATTCAGTCATACAAGGCTTATAGTAATCTACTTACCACAGAATATGATAAGTGAATGTTAAACTTTTTTAACATTTGATGCATATATAAGTACACTTTTATTGTCATCTTAATGTACATTACCATCAGATGAACTGGAAACCAAAGTTCCTTATTTGAAAACCTGAATTAACTTGTTATTGGGAAAGTGAAAAGAAAAGAAAAAAGAGAATGATTACAAGAGACGGATGAATTCTCATCTGATACCTTTTGAGAAATTTGGAAAAATATAATAGCATTAAGATATTATTTGACCATATTATGTACCTGAATCCAACTTATTAGAACAAAAAACAAAAAGGAAGAGAGCCTTCAATAAAAATTAAAATGCATTAAAGTTGGCAAAACCTGAATTAACCAATTAGCTTTAGTTCCATAAAGTCGAATGATGTAACTAAACTATAAGCATATGGAAATTGAACTTTAAAAAAAGTCACAAAATGTGCAAGCATAACCTGATCGGCAAAGTTATATGATTTAGCTTGACAAAAACTAAAAGAATGCAAAATACTGATAAAAAATATTATTACCCAAGATAGGGTAAACTGCAAGATCTTGTAATGACATACCATTAGAGTTAAGAGGTTCATTTGTACACACTTGCTTCTGTCTCGCATTTTCCTGAAGAAGTTACAAAGAATTAAAACACAAAAACATAGTGGACACGGTCTCTTCTCACTCACCTCATACCTAACAAAAACGAGAAAAAGAGGTACACAAGTCATGCAAGTGAAGGAACTTACTGTTTGAACACTATTGTTTGCGGAGGCCTTCCTTTTTAAGCTTGTGCACTTAGGATTGCTTGCAGAAAGACTATTCTCAGTATTGACATTCTCAAAAATATCACTGGCAATATCAACCTCAATTACAAGCTTTTCTTGCTTATTCACCTGATCTGTTGTATCATAATCCTTGACTAAAAGCTTTTCTTGTTCATTCTCTTGATCATTCTTGTTCACTTGCTTAGGCTGAAAATAAGGACTCCTTATAATCACCTTTCTGTTTGCTTTTCCCGTCTTTCCCTCAGCTGCATCCATTAAATTCTTACTTTCACACACTTTTTGCAGTGCATCATCATCCTTGACTAAAAAAATTTCTTGTTCATTTCCCTGATCATTCTTGTTCACTTGCTTACGCTGAAAATACGAACTCCTTACTATCACCTTTCTGCTATCCTTTCTTGTCTTTCCCGCAGCTCCATCTGTAAAATTCTTACTTTCAAACTCCTTTTGCAATGTTAGACCTGGTTTATGTATTAAACGTCCAGATTGTGGCAGCAAAGAATGTTCTGTACTTCTTTCATCCACTATATCTTTTATGTCCATGAACAAACAAGGAAGTGAGTACTTACTGTTACTGATAACTAAAGTTACAGATCTATTCGAGAGGAAATCTTGTTCTTACCAAGAATCATAGATTCTGAAAACAAAGGAACTTCAGAGGCAAAACAACTTTTCTCCTACAGAAAAGAAAGAATGCATCAGATGGTTTCAATTAAGTAATCATTCAATTGCAAAATTTTCATATTTCTTTTCATGTCACTCACAAATTTGTTAAGAGGGGAGACATTGCCCACATTTTCAGAGTTTACTGGGGATGCCAGTGAACAGTTTTTTTCAGAAGACCAGCCTCAATAGCTGCAAGTTCCCCTGAACTAAGGGAAAAGGTATCCTCGAAACTTGTATTTTGAGGCGATATTCGAGGGGCACTGAATTTTCTCTTTGCTTCTAGAGATGCAAAGCCTTTTAGGTGTTAAGGAACGTTAAATAACAAAACTTGAAACCAAGCATAAGAAAACTATGAAAAAAGAATATCAGATACTATTAGCATGTCCGTATGTAATGTAACATAAGCATTTGGAAAACAATTGCGCTATAAACTTAACACGACTATTTTAGCTCTCCCATATCTATCCCAAACCCACTAAAAATTATACATACAAGTTAGTATCATGATCTTTCTGTCGTAACCTTTAATCAAGAAGCATGGAGACAGCAAAACTATCTCAAACAATTAAAAGTTTTTCTCCAAGTATGAGAAAAGCTCAAATGACAACAGAAAATTTGATTTCATTTGCCTAGAGAGAGAGAGAGAGAGAGAGTAATCCTGCCAGTCAAAAGATTCTCCCTTAGATTTGTTTCCTTGTCATTTTGAAGTAAGAAATAAACATATAAACAGAAAAATTGTAGAGGGTTGCAGAAAATTAAACCTTTTGAAAATGTTTCATCAGCGGTGGTATAACTAAGATTGGATGTAATATGATGAAATCTAACAAAGGGCCTTCTTGGATACAGAAATACTTAGTCAGGAGATTCTTCTGCACGGGCAAATCAAGCTTTTTTCTTTCACTTTCAGGTTTAAAACTCTTAAAATGGGATTTCCTGTCAAGTGCCAGCGCAGAACTATCACTGCATCCCTGTAAGTACAAAGAAAACTGAAGATTAGAACAAAACTCTGTTAGAAAAGAAGAAACTTGAAGGGGGTAGGGAGAAGGAAAAAGAAGAAAAAGGCGAAAGAGAACTTCAGCACAATGCAATTAATTTTCCCCTTCACATAAAACATAAGTCTAAGTGACAGTAAATAATGCAGCAGAGATTAGACAATATAAACATTTTTAATGTATTTCTCCCCAAAAATTTGCTACATTGCATGCTGTAACAATATTGATTGCTGTTAATGACAAGTATGGTTTAAGTGTTCATCTAGTCCAACATATGCCAAAATACAACTAGTTAACCAAAGAAAAAAGAAAAACACTAGAAAATATAGTTAAAAACCAAACAAACATTTCTCAAAAAAAAAAAAAAAAAAACACGCACACTCAAGCACACACATACAGAGGTATAAACAGATTAAGTAGACAAAAAAGTACACCTGGAATGGCAGCTGGGTGAATGGATCAATATCTCCTTCTGCTATACCTTTAGCTATATGTTGTGGAATCAATGTATTTTAGGTTAAGGTATGATCGGATATATTTCAATAAAATAGAATCAAGATAAACAGGCAATTTGACAAATTAGATGAATTATAAATAAAGGATATGGGCCCAAAAAGTCCAAATCTAGGCCAACTTTGTCAGATATGTTAGACAAATGTACAATATTTTCAGTAACTGGATCATAAACCCGTTGATGCTGGAACGTTAATACTGCTTTCTTGAATGACTCTTCATAAAGAGGAGGAACTGAAACTGTGCTGTACCTCAAGTGCTTAATTACCTGAAAAGAATTACTAATCATTAGGTATAATGTATATCAAAGAAATTTCACCTAGAACTAACCAAACAGAAATTTAAGGATTTTCATAATAGGTATATAAGTATATTAGGAAGAAATGAAATTCTAGAAAATACTAAAACCCTTCAGCTTTGACTTGCTCAGGGTCAAAATAGCTTTCTTGTCCTATCAAGTTAAGATTTTAAATACTTAGTACAATGAAACTCACCTTTTCATAACTTTTGAACTTACTAATAAGTGCATGCGCCCTTTTCAGGCCCATTCCTGGCAGTGATGGCAAATAGTCACAGCCACTCAAGATGCACATCTCAAGAAGCATCTGTTCAGTGAATCCTGCAAAACTCAGGTCCTTGTTTTTTGGTAGCATGGAATACTGAAATTCAACACCTTGCCCAAATTTGTCCATTTTAAAGATAATCTGGATTAGAGAAAGGGTCACAGCAAACCCCCAAAGTGTAATGATCAGAATAACAAACATTCAAAAGTGACAAAACAAAATGATTATTACTATGGAACATAATAAAAATAAGGGTAAGTGGCTTGAAATAATCACAATTTAGAATACTCACTCTGGGGCAGCCAAATGCTATAAGATCAGAGTCCTCAGTGATAACTGCATCAACCTGTTTGCTAATAGCCAAGAAGGTCATTTGGGCATCAGCCTCGTATGGAGCCACAACATAACATACATTCTCCTGCTTTAAGACCTTCCACATGCAACCATGTCAGTAGAGGAAATTAAACTATCTAGACCTATGATGAGTCTGGAAAGTAAGCCATCAAATGTTCCCTTTCCCTACCTGGATTAGGTCATGTGCAATTGAAGGTGATATATCAACAGCTTTTTGGTAGAACTCATAAGCAGCGGAAGAGTTTCCATCTGACTCATGCTGAATGGCACGTGCAAGGTTTTCCTTCCTTGCCCTGTGTTTATATGGCATACAACATATCTTTAGTCCACATTTGGCCTCTGAAAGGTCAGAACAATTTCCTAGGTGGTCAAGATGTCCCATGAGCAACCAAACCACTTGGCTCTAGCTATAGAAAGCAATAAATAAATCAGACAAAAGAGTAAGTACAAAGCCTATTCTTTATGGTTTGCAAAGGACTAATGAAGTGCTCCCAACAAAACTATACAGAGACATGAAGGAGAACAGCTAATGGAAGATAGTAAATTTTATCCAAATCATTTGTTGAGAAACGATGATCACCCACAATACGATTTGACAATATATATATTCAATACCAGAAACTTATAGCAGCAGAGAAAGTAACAAAACAAACACCAAGAAATTATACTGGTTCAGATTACAAAGTGTAATCCTACATCCAGTTGCTTGGTAAATCAAATCCACTATGAAGAATGCAAGAGTACAAGAGGAATACAAGATCAGGTCTCGGAGAAAATTACACCAGAAAAGTATTCAAACTCAGAGTTTTCTCCTATTTTCTCCCTAGCCAAACAGCTATTCTTTTCTCTCTCCAGATCTCTCTCTAATTCTCTCTCAATCTTGCATTATTCATAATGGATTTGATTTACCCAGCAACTGGATGTAGGATTACACTTTGTAATTTGAACCAGTATAATTTCTTGGTGTTTGTTTTGTTACTTTCTCTGCTGCTATAAGTTTCTGGTATTGAATATATATATTGTCAAATCGTATTGTGTGTGTTCATTGATTCTCAACAAAATTGGTATCAGAGCCAGGTTAAGGCTACTGAATCGAAGCTTGTTCTCTAAAGTTCTGACGGTGTTTGAAAGGTACTAGCAAGGTGTTCGACAAAATTCCTGAGATGTCTACATCCTCTACTAAGCATGAGATTGAGAAGTTTGATGGAACAAATGACTTTTCCATAAGGAATATGAAGATGGAGGCCTTACTGGGGAATCTTGGACTAGATGAAGCTCTTGAAGGTGAGGATAAAATGCCTACAAGTTACGGTGATGAGAAGAAGAAGGACATCATAAAGAGATCCAACACATTCATTAGTACTTGAATGGAATTCCGGGTCTTCGGCCCTTTTACAAAGAGAAACCCCTATGACCCAAAGATGTTCACTTCAAAAAAAAAAAAAACTATCTAAAGAGGAGCCAAAAGACTAGCAGAATACTCTATTAAAGCCCAAAATACAATGCATTTGATTACATGTTCATTACTTAATGATTTGATGGAAAGTTAAATGGTAACAAAAGATATGTGCAGCCATCATAAGTAATTAGGGCTCTGGCTCTTTTAAAGCTGTTTAGCACCTCTTCAGCTGCATAATCATCTTAAGAAATAATAATTAAACTACCACTAAAATTAAGTGGCATAAATGGCATACCTAGCACGCTTGTTCTCTTGTTCAATCTTCATTGGCAGAAGACCTCCATCAAAGACAAGAACAGGTTTAACACCATAATGCCGCAGCAAATTTACTCTGTGCATGCAGTACTCAATGTGCCTAATATATCAGACAAGAACATACTAGCGTTAAATCATAAGTTACATCCTGAATCACAATAGTATTAGAAAAAGATATATCCTCCATCCTTCCATTGTCTATTTTCATCAATATACTAGTTAACCCCAGCATAAAAATTTACTTAATACTTTTGAATGACACAATAACACTTTTTTTTTTAAAGAAAAAGGAACAAGAAAAAGAAAAGCCTTTTTCTTTTGTAACAATGAAGGAATGTCTGAATTTAAAGTCTATCCTCTAAGCATCTCCAAGAACAAACCAGAATTATTTTCAGCAACTATGCAAATGGTCAAAAGGGGAAAAAGTACACTTGAAAGTGCTTGGATCCTAGAACTCTTTTCCATCTAGCTTTATAGATTCACATTTTAATTGGACAAGTGCATTAAGAAAATATTACACCAAGTTATGAATTGGGAAAAAAAAAAACATTTCTTGTTTTCCCTTTAAAATCCCCTTTAATACATAAGCATTTCGCATTGACTATGCTGCTAAATCAATAAAAAGAACTGAAATTTCAACTACAAAACAACAACAACCTACGAAAACACAGAGAAGGGATTTACAGGGCTTGAGCATCGACAAACAAATTGGAAAAAACATTCTTGTAATTTAGCTTAAGCATTTGTAGATACTTCAAACTCCAAGAGTACCCATTATATAAATCCTGGACATTTTTTATCTGCATAGGGCTTGCTCATTGACGAAAAACAACACAGATGCATCAAACCTCTAAAAAATAAAATAAAATACCGGTTATTCATTTCTACAAAAGCTTGAAACTTTTTAACTGGATTATCTCGTTAATGCGCATAATTTGAAGTTGGGCATTTGAAAATACATCGAATAATAAAAACAAGAAATACCCACCTCCCCATTTCGATCAAAAATCTAAAATTTAGAAGTTAATCACACACACAAACAAAATAATCCAGAGAGAGAGGGTGAGACCTAAAGGTGGGTAAGCCCTTGCAGAGGTCGGTGCTGCAAGATAAAGCACCTTTGTGGAGCCAAGAATAAGTATCGATGGCCACACAACAGCCCTCCAGATCTTTGATGTGAATTGGTTTCATTATCGACTTCAAAAGAGGCAACAGCCCCTGTATCCCCATTTTTATTTTTACTTTGTTTGCTTCGAAATTTTTGACTTCTTAACTACAACAGTTACATGAACCCAGAGAGAGAGAGAGAGAGAGTTAAAGCTTTGTTAGTGTTCGAGAGACGGATCGATTGATGAGGAAATCCATGGAGGATTAGGTTAATCAATTAAATGGCGGGAAAATAAAATATTTTCAGTCGTATTGGTTCGTTTTGCTAAACGGGCCGGATCTCGAGTTTGGGTTGATCCGACAAGGCCTGATATCCAAGCCTTATTTACTCATAAATTATTATTATTATTAGGCTTATTTGCACAAACATCCCCTAATTTTAAATGATATTGCACTCATATGCAACCTTCCGTTTATTGCACAAACATCCCCTGAAAAACGTTAACTAAAAAAGAGTGACGAAAATACCCTTACACAAAATTATCAATTTCCCCCCTAAGCTTTACCCTTAGATAAACCGGTCTCTCTATTTTCTATAATAGCATATCAACCCATGAAACACTTTGACCTCTAATTAACAAAAATAAAAATAAGTGTCTTTGTCTAGAATTGAACCTACAACCTAAGCATGCCTTAGCCAACTAAATTACTCAAGCTCACCATTAGAATAATTGATTTAAAAGTATATATCTATATATAATTAAAGAATGTGTGTGTATATATATATATATATATAGAGAGAGAGAGAGAGAGAGAGTTATATAATTATATTTTAAGGTTTAATTGCACAAAACAATTGAAATCTATTTCTTTCCATAATTTAAACAGATTTAAAATAATTATTTTCCTTTTCTTTTCTTATTTTCTTTTTCTTTTTTATAAATGTGTTTTTTTATATATTATTATTAAATATGAATTTATTTAAAACATATATAACTCACATGGGTAGTTATAAAAACAGATTTATGAAAAAAAGAAAAAGTTAATGAAGAAATAAAAGGAAAATCATTATTTTAAATCTGTTAAAATTATAAATTATATTGTGCAATTAAACATTTAAAAACAATTTAAATTTGTTTATATAATTTAAAATAAACTCATATATATAATATATATTTTAAATAAATTCATATTTAATAATAATATATAAAAATAGACTTTTGAAAAAGAAAATGCAAATAAGATAACAAAAGGAAAATAATTATTGTAAATTTGTTTAAATTATGGAAGGAAATAGATTTAAATTCTTTTGTTATATAACTATAAATATATACATATATAAATACATACATTCTTTAAATATATATATATATATATATATACAGAAATTTTCAAGTCAGTGCGCACTGATATAACTCCGTCAGTGCGCACTGATATAACTCCGTCAGTGCGCACTGATATAACTCCGTCAGTGCGCACTGATATAACTCCATCAGTGCGTTGGATGTGGACCATTAGATTTATATATTTTGACTCAAAGTGTATGCACTTGTCAAAACTTCTCCATAATCAGTGGTCCACATGCAACGCACTGATATAAGTTATATCAGTGCGCACTGAGGAGAAAATGACTGTATATATATATATATATATATATATATATACATACATACATTTAAAACAACAAACTTCTAACAATAAGCTTGAGTGACTTAGTTGGTTAAGGTTTGTGGCTAGAGGTAGAAGGTTCAATTATTGGCAAAGGCACTTGTTTTATTTTTTAAAATTAGAGGTCAAAGTGTTTCAAGGGTTAATATGTTATTATAGAGAATAGAGGGATCCCTTCATCTAAGGGCAAAACTCAGGGTGGAAATTGATAATTTCATGCGAGGGTATTTTCATCATTTCCTTTTGGTCAACGTTTTATAGGGGATGTTTGTGCAATAAACGAAAATATTGCATATGAGTGCAATTTCATCTAAAATTAGGGGATGTTTGTGTAATTAAGCCTTATTAGTATTATGGGTCAAGTTAAATCAACTTAAACTTGTGACTTCATTTGTTGATTTCAATATCTCAACTAGGGATGGCAACGGGTCGGGTTCGGACGGGTTTTGTAAAATCCAAACCCGCACCCGCGAAAATTTCTATCACCCACACTCGCCCGCGAACCTGTTTATTTTTGCGAGTTCGCGGGCGGGTTTCACCCGCGGGTTTTGGGGTCACCCACACCCGCACCCGCAAACCCGTAAAAAAAATTTTAATAATATTTTTATATTATTTAAATATATGAAATATTATGATTTAAAAAATTAAAAACACTTACTAAAGTAAAAATTTCAACTCATTTCATGTGTGTTTCTTAGTTGAGACAAGAGGCAAGACATATTATATATATATATATATATATATATATATATATATATATAGTTAATGGTAGAAACTTGAACTCTTGTTTTGTCAATGTGGGACTTTCAAAAGTCCCACATTGAAAAAACAAGAGTGTAAGGTTCTACCATTAGTTATATATAAATGAAAGTTGAGAATTGTAATTCTTAAATTTAGAATGAGTAAAGTTCTTATATTTTACTCTTTATATAGTTAAAATGTTTCCATTAGAGTTTAAATTTATAATATTTTAAATAATAAATATTAAATCAATTTTATTTATACGGGTTCGCGGGTTCACCCGCGGGTTCATTTTTCCAACCCACACCTGCTGGGTTTTTCTTTAAACGGGTTCGCGGGTTTGTGGGACGTAAATTCACCACCCAAACCCGACCCTACAGGGTCGGATTCGGGTTGGTGCCCGCGGGTGCGGGTCAAATTGCCATCCATAATCTCAACCACTCATATGCTCTTAATCCAATGGTTAAGATTTGAATGCGTTTACAACTCTTGGATTAAAACCACATAGATGGTTGAGATGTTGAAATCACAAAATTAAGTCACAAATTTAAGTTAGTTTAGCGTAACCCTATTATATATTATTTTGAAATATTTAGTTATTTACTCATAAATTTATTTGGGCTCTTTTCTCCAATTGGACTATTTAATGAAATGTACATATTTTATACGATTTGTCGGATACATATATTGAAAATCATTTTGTTGGAGATTTTTACGATACCAAAAAATGTATTTTGTTGTATCAAAAAAATTATATTTCTTTTATCAAAAAAATTATATTTCTTTTTTAGTTGATGAGGAGGATTTAAACTCGAAACCTCAATTTTAAGAAGAGATGTGGTTACCACTAGCTAGTCCCGTTATGGTCAGTGTGTATGGATATAACTTATATCAGTGCGTTGCATGTAGACCACTGATTATGAAGAAGTTTTGACAAGTGCATACACTTTGAGTCAAATTATATAAATCTAATAGTTCACATACACCGCACTGATGAAGTTATATCAGTGCGCACTGATTTGAATATTTCTATACCACTAGCTATGCTGGCTAATACAAAAAAAATATTAAATTCATGTATAAAAAAAGTATTAAGATCAACAATTTAATACCAATTGTAAATAATAGAGATAATTATTGCCAGAAATTCATTTCCTTATAAGATGCGGATATTGACACCCATAAAACTTATTAGTACACCCATATCTAAAATTTAAAAAATAAATATTACTATAAGCACACATCTTAATGTCAATAGCATTCGCATTGAAATAAATATATTCATTTTAATACATATTATTTATAAAACATTCTTAAATTATTATCACACCCAATTTATAAAAAAATCATATTATTTTTGGAATCAAATATTCTTTTAATGATGGTCCAATTTACTTTTGAAAATATCTTGAATGTATGAGCCTTATAAAAAGGAATATGTGGAATCGTATATGGGGTCTTCAATCTGGAATTTTCTTATTTATACGGCTATTAAAAAAAACTTATATCTACAACTATCGTTAAAAATATATATATATATATATATATATATATTTTGTTTATTTATAGAATTCATAACTATACATAAAAGAAAAACAAAAACAATATGATAATCATGTGATGATGAAAAAGTTTGATACTTGAACTAAAATTAGGGTTTATTGTAAAAATTAGGGTTTATCATATGTTAGAGTTCATCATAAATTTTTTTGAAATGTAGGTTTTTTTTAATAAAGAAATATAGTTGAAAATATAAGTGTATATAGTATTTGGTTTATTTTTAATTAAAGTAATTTGTCACCCTTCTTTATAGGTAAACTATCAATTATTGACTATTTTCATATCGTCGAAGGTAATAGCCCTATTGAAATCCCAAGTTCAAATCTCTATTGCTTACTCTTGTGTTAATATTTGTGTTCTTCTTAGGTGGATATGATATTTGTGTTCAACTTTAATATGTTACAAGTAGGTTAGTACAGTGTTTCTTTTGCAAGTAATATCAATTATTTTCTGCCAATTCTGATATTCTATTTGTTACATCTTCCCTGCTAATTTTTCTTTACTGAATTTTTGTTATTTGAACTGAGAGTCCAAAAAAATTTATAAACTGAAAGTTAAAGTAGTTTTGTACAGGTTGATTGTTAAATGGTGACAGCAAAGACTACAAATTGACAATCCATTTTACTTTTCACATTGCATTGTGTTCTCATAATATGATGAGGTGAATTGTTTCTCCAAAATGAATTGCAAACAAGTCTTTCAGAATCAAACAAGCTATCAAGACGAATAAGTATAATGTGTCTAAAAGCAATCCTAGCTTTGCAAACTTTACTGTACTTAAGAGCCTCTTGTTTTATTGGAAATGCAGATAGAAGATACATGTAATGTAAGCAAAAAACAGTGAATCACCTTGTTCGCTGGGTTTTCATGAAGTTTGGACCTGACCTGGGCTTTAGTATCTAGTAAATAAAAGCATATTAAGAGTAAGATATTTAAATGGGACAAAAATTGCAAGCTTGGGGTTTCAAGTTTGGGAATGGAGATCAATGGAATCGGATGGTAAGTGAGATGGTGGGTCGGGTCCAATTTTGTGGGTTTTAACTGTTGGGTTTGGATCTGGGCCCGAATTGGTCGATAGAGACTTTTCGGGCCCGTATTATTGGCATCCCAGCTTTTAGGGGGAGGTTTGAAGAAACACAAAACTTGAGGGGCTATAAAACCTTTTTTTGAAACTATAGGGGAAAAATAATAATTTCCCTCCATAAATTGTACATGTCAAAAGACATCAATGTGACTTGGTAGTTTAACTCATTCATTCATATAATCATCACATGTTAGGAGTTTTTTTATTTATTAAAAAGGATATAAGGTATGATTATTTAATTAATTTTTTATTATACGAAAAACCGATAAGCTAACCATAAGCTTTTTTTTTTAACATCTTGATAATTATAATGAAGGTTCAAGTATTTCATTTCCATTTGAGATATTGAAGTAAACCAAATTACTGTTTTTCTTTCTTAGCCAAATTTCATCCTCCAATTGAGGCAACTAAAACCGTTTAAAAGTAGGTGTTTTAGGTGTTTTATGAAGATATTCAGGATTTTGACAGAATATTTCGACAATGGTGAAGTTAAATGAATTAGAGGAACTGATATGGCGAAGTTGGGGGACCTAATGAACGATTTCAAAGTTATCCAACTTACAGAGAGAATCTAAGAGAAACCTTACCGGGAATTAAGAAAGAAAGCGGATCAAAGACATTGGAAACATTCTGAACAAATATTTAATATGTTTAAAAGTGACTAAAATCTACAAAAGTTGAAGAATGAATTGCAAAGTTAAATGAAAAACTGATCGAAAATATTGTAATTGGATATTGTTTTCCAATATTTGTACTTAACTATAATTCTATTCACATTCTATACATAAGTTGGTGACTTTTTTTTAATAGTTGAAAGAAATGAGTAGTTGTTGGGATGCAACTAACGGTGGCCACGGTTCGGTTTCGGGGCGGTTTCGGTTCTGTGGCCACCCAAACCGTAACCGAACCGAGAAAACCGGTTTGGTTTTCGGTTTCGGTTTCGGTTTATATTTTTTTTTCAAACTTTGTGGCCACGTGTCACTTTTCTATTGGTTAGATTTTTTTTTAATATATAAACCGCCCAAAACCGTCCCAAACCGCCGGTTTTGGGCGGTTTGTGTTTCGGTTTTGGGCGGTTTCGGTTTTTGTTGTTTTTTTTGTCCACGTGGCACTTTTCTATTGGTTGATTTTTTTTATATAAAAACCGCCCAAAACCTCCGGTTTTGGGACATCCCTAACCGTAACCGAACCGGCTCGAAACCGGTTTCCAACCGGTTTCATAACCGGCGGTTTCGGTTACGGTTTCAGTTTCAGTTTTGGATGGTCGGTTTCGGTTTTGTACACACGGTTTAACCATACCGTGGGCACCTCTAGATGCAACCTTGAGTTTATAATAGACTGTTATCTTGAAGTTTGTCAAATCCAATCAAGTTAACGTGTGAATTGATAGATTTTGCAAACATATGATTAAAAAAAAATATGTTCAAATAATAGAATTATATAAATGAAAATATTTTGAAGAACCTAGATTTCAAATCTTTGAAAATCGAAATTGCATAGTGTTTGAGATTTTAAGTTTTGTTTTGCTTTCCCTGCAAAATTTGAGATCAGGGAAATCCATTAAAATGGTGGGGGTGGTATTTTGGGAGAACTTTTGGGTGAAGTGGGCAAATCATACTAGTGACATAGTCTTACTTACGACATGTAATGTGATATGAAAATAATATATGATTACCGGTTATATTATGAATAGACGAACGTACACATAAGACTTTCTTACGATAATTGGAACTTAGAACTTAATTTATTAGAAGTAAACAAATGAAATAAATGCCACATATTTTGAGTGACACATTCAAATTAGGTCTTGAAGTCTAATGGGAAGCTGCCTAATTGTAATTATTAGTCCTTGAAATCTAAGATATGAAGACTCCTACAGAAATATGTGCTAAAAAAATAAAAAAGAATAGTGATATTCCATTTGGATAACAAGACAATTGCAGCTTTTTCATGGTTTCCATTTGCATACCATTTGTTGAAAAAGGGCAAAAACGAACCCATAATTCAATTTCCAGAAAACCACAAGTCTCTATGGTCTCTCTACACAACATACCATTTTCACTTCCACAAGATGATGACCTTCAGTAAAACAAGTGCAAAACTAAATCAATGATGATAATCACATTAGTAGTAAAATTTAAAAGCATAAAGAGCTTCCACAATTTGACCATATAACCTGTTTGTACAAGTACTGCGAACATCTCTTAGAGGAACGCGAAGACCACTAGCACGAGAACCAGAGGAATATCTATAAGACGATATCACTGAAACAAATCTTTGAACTGATTTCTCAGCTATTTCAGAATAATGACCCAAGTGTGAAATGTTGGAACCAAACTTTGCTTCATTAGTTTCTCTCTCCAGAAATGTTTTGTCAAAGTTAGGATCACAATAACCAAGAGGTTCAAAAAGATCAAATTAATATAAAAATAAAATAAAATATAACTCTTCGGTGTTAACATTGGGCAGTGAAGGCATTACAATTAGCAGCAACAACATAATTCAGTCATACAAGGCTTATAGTAATCTACTTACAAGAATATGATAATTGAATGTTAAACTTTTTTAACATTTGATGCATATATAAGTACACTTCTATTGTCATCTTAATGTACATTACCATCAAATAAACTGGAAACCAAAGTTCCTTATTTGAAAACCTGAATTAACTTGTTAATGGAAAAGTGAAAAGAAAAGAAAAAAGAGAACGATTACAAAAGACGGATGAATTCTAATATGATACTTTTTGAGAAAGTTGGAAAATTTTAATAGCATTAAGATATTATTTGACAATATTATGTACCTGAATTCAACCTATTAGAACAAAAAACAAAAAAGGAGATAGCCTTCTATAAAATTTAAAATGCATTAAAGTTGGCAAAACATGAATTAACCAATTAGTTTTAGTTCCATAAAGTCGGATGATGTAATTAAACAATCAACATATGGAAATTGAACTTTAAAAAAAGTCACAAAATGTGCAAGCATAACTTGATTGGCAAAGTTATACGATTTAGCTTGACAAAAACTTAAAGAATGCAAAATACAGTAAATAAATATTATTACCCAAGATAGGGTAAAATAGTAGATCTTGTAATGACATATCATTAGAGTTAAAGAGGTTCATTTGTACACACTTGCTTCTGTCTCGCATTTTCCTGAAGGAGTTACAAAGAATTAGAACACAAAAATATAGTGGACACAGTCTCTTCTCACTCACCTCATACCTCACAAAAACGAGAAAAAGAGGTACACAAGTCATGCAAGTGAAGGAACTTACTGTTTGAACACTATTGTTTGCGGAGGCCTTCCTTTTTAAGGTTGTGCACTTAGGATAGCTTGCAGAAAGACTATTCTCAGTATTGACATTCTCAGAAATATCACTGGCAGCATCAACCTCAATTACAAGCTTCTCTTGCTTATTCTCCTGATCTGTTGCATCATAATCCTTGACTAAAAGCTTTTCTTGTTCATTCTCTTGATCATTCTTGTTCACTTGCTTAGGCTGAAAATAAGGACTCCTTATAATCACCTTTCTGTTTGCTTTTCCTGTCTTTCCCTCAGCTGCATCTATTAAATTCTTACTTTCACACGTTTTTTACAGTGCATCATCATCCTTGACTAAAAATATTTCTTGTTCATTTCCCTGATCATTCTTGTTCACTTGCTTAAGCTGAAAATACGAACTCCTTACCATCACCTTTCTGCTATCCTTTCTTATCTCCGTCTGTGAAATTCTTACTTTCAAACTCCTTTTGCAATGCTAGACCTGGTTTATGTATTAAACGTCCAGATTGTGGTAGCAAGGAATGTTCTGTACTTCTTTCATCCACCATATCTTTTATGTTCATGAACAAACAAGGAAGTTGGTATTTACTGTTACTGATAACTAAAGTTACAGATCTATTCAAGAGGAAATCTTGTTCTTACCAAGAATCATAGATTCTGAAAACAAGGAACTAGGAGGCAAAACAACTTTCCTCCTACAGAAAAGAAAGAATGCATAAGAAGGTTTCAACTAAGTAATCATTCAATTGCAAAATTTTCATGTTTCTTTCATGTCACTCACATAGTTGTTAAAAGGGGAGACATTGCCCACATTTTCAGAGTTTACTGGGGATGCCAGTGAACAGTTTTTTTCTGAAGAACCAGCCTCAACAGCTACAAGTTCCCCTGAACTAAGGGACAAGGTATGCTCAGGACTTGCATTTTGAGGCGATATTCGAGGGGCACTGAATTTTCTCTTTGCTTCAAGAGATGCAAAGCCTTTTACGTGTTAAGGAACATTAATTAACAAAACTTGAAACCAAGCATAAGAAAACTATGAAAAAAGAATATCAGATACTATTAGCACGTCCGTATGTAATGTAACATAAGCATTTGGAAAACAATTGCGCTATAAACTTAACACGACTATTTTAGCTCTCCCATATCTATCCCAAACCCACTAAAAATTATACATACAAGTTAGTATCATGATCTTTCTGTCGTAACCTTTAATCAAGAAGCATGGAGACAGCAAAACTATCTAAAACAATTAAAAGTTTTTCTCCAAGTATGAGAAAAGCTCAAATGACAACAGAAAATTTGATTTCCTTTGCCTAGAGAGAGAGAGAGAGTAATCCTGCCAGTCAAAAGATTCTCCCTTAGATTTGTTTCCTTGTCATTTTGAAGTAAGAAATAAACATATAAACAGAAAAATTGTAGAATGGTTGCAGAAAATTAAACTTTTTGAAAATGTTTCATCAACGGTGGTATAACTAAGGTTGGATGTAATATGATGAAATCTAACAAAGAGCCTTCTTGGATACATAAATAATTAGTCAGGAGATTCTTCTGCACGGGCAAATCAAGCTTTTTTCTTTCACTTTCAGGTTTAAAACTCTTAAAATGGGATTTCCTGTCAAGTGCCAGCACAGAACTATCACTGCATCCTTGTTAGTACAAAGAAACCTGAAGATTACAACAAAACTCTGTTAGAAAAGAAGAAACTTGAAGGGGGGTAGGGAGAAGGAAAAAGAAGAAAAAGGTGAAAGAGAACTTCAGCTCAATGCAATTAATTTTCCCCTTCACATAAAACATAAGTCTAAGTGACAGTAAATAATACAGCAGAGATTAGACAATAGAAACATTTTTAATGTATTTCTCCCCAAAAATTTGCTCCATTGCATGCTATAATAATATTGATTGCTGTTAATAACAAGTATGGTTTAAGTGTTCATCTAGTCCAACATATGCCAAAATATAACTAGTTAACCAAAGAAAAAAGAAAAACACTAGAAAATAGAGTTAAAAACCAAACAAACATTTCTCAAAAAAAAAAAAAAACACGCACACTCGAGCACACATACACAGAGGTATAAACAGATTAAGTAGACAAAAAAATATACCTGGAATGGCAGCTGGGTGAATGGGTCATTATCTCCTTCTGCTATACGTTTAGCTATATGTTGTGGAATCAATGTATTTTAGGTTAAGGTATGATCTGATATATTTCAATAAAATAGAATCAAGATAAACCGGCAATTTGACAAAGTAGATGAATTATAAATAAAGGATATGGGCCTAAAAAGTCCAAATCTAGGCCAACTTTGTCAGATATGTTAGACAAATGTACAATATTTTCAGTAACTGGATCATAAACCCGTTGATGCTGGAAC
Organism: Dipteronia sinensis; assembly: GCA_033220585.1. Lineage (NCBI taxonomy): Eukaryota > Viridiplantae > Streptophyta > Magnoliopsida > Sapindales > Sapindaceae > Dipteronia > Dipteronia sinensis. Next base: position 6,851,876 of record CM065641.1, on the reverse strand, counting down.
GTTAATACTGCTTTCTTGAATGACTCTTCATAAAGAGGAGGAACCGAAACTGTGCTGTACCTCAAGTGCTTAATTACTAGAAAAGAATTACTCATCATTATGTATATCAAAGAAATTTTACCTAGAACTAACCACGCAGAAATTTAAGGATTTTCATAATATGTATATAAGTATATTAGGAAGAAATGAAATTCTAGAAAATACTAAAACCCTTCAGCTTTGACTTGCTCAGGGTCAAAATAGGTTTCTTGTCCTATCAAGTTAAGATTTTAAATACTTAGTATAATGAAACTCACCTTTTCATAACTTTTGAACTTACTAATAAGTGCATGCGCCCTTTTCAGGCCCATTCCTGGCAGTGATGGCAAATGGTCACAGCCACTCAAGATGCACATCTCAAGAAGCATCTGTTCAGTGAATCCTGAAAAACTCAGGTCCTTGTTTTTTGGTAGCATGGAATACTGATATTCAACACCTTGCCCAAATTTGTCCATTTTAAAGATAATCTGGATTAGAGAAAGGATCACAGCAGACCCCCAAAGTGTAATGATCAGAATAACAAACATACAAAAGTAACAAAACAAAATGATTATTACTATGGAACATAACAAAAATAAGGGTAAGAGGCTTGAAATAATCACAATTTAGAATACTCACTCTCGAGCAGCCAAATGCTATAACTCTATAAGATCAGAGTCCTCAGTGATAACTGCATCAACTTGTTTGCTAATAGCCAAGAAGGTCATTTGGGCATCAGCCTCGTATGGAGCCACAACAAAACATACATTCTCCTGCTTTAAGACCTTCCACACACAGCCATGTCAGTAGAGGAAATTAAACTATCTAGAACTACGATGAGTCTGGAATGTAAACCATCAATGTTCCCTTTCCCTACCTGGATTAGTTCATGTGCAATTGAAGGTGATATATCAACAGCTTTTTGGTAGAACTCATAAGCAGCGGAAGAGTTTCCATCTGACTCACGCTCAATGGAGCGTGCAAGGTTTTCCTTCCTTGCCCTGTATTTATATGGCACACAACATATCTTTAGTCCACATTTGGCCTCCGAAAGGTCAAAACAATTTCCTAGGTGGTCAAGATGTCCCATGAGCAACCAAACCACCTGGCTCTAACTATAGAAACCAATAAATAAATCAGACAAAAGAGTGCCAAACAGTAGGGCAGCTCCATTTCGTAGATTTTCTGAGGCAGACAATTTGTTTTGGAAATGTGAGGAAGGCCAATCAGACATATCAGCGAAGGGACTTCTCACCAGAGGAATTATAGGAATGAAGTACAAAGCCTGTTCTTTATGATTTGCAAAGGACTAATGAAGTGCTTTCAACAAAACAATACAGAGACATGAAAGAAAACCGCTAATGGAAGATAGTAAATTATATCCAAATCATCTGTTGGACTCTATCCCGTGCATATAAAAACAAGTTACATTAACTCTGGGTCATCAGCCCTTTTACAAAGAGAAACCCATATGACCTAAAGATGTACACTTCAAAAAAAAAAAAAACTAAAGAGGAGCCAAAAGACTGGCAGAGTACTCTATTAACGCCCAACATACAATACGTTTGAATACATATTCATTGCTTAATGATTTGATGGAAAGCTGATTGGTAACAAAAGATCTGTGCAGCCATCATAAGTAGTTAGGGCTCTGGCTCTTTTAAAGCTGTTTAGCACTTTTTCAGCTGCATAATCATCTTAAGAGAGAATAATTAATCTATCACTAAAATTAGGTGGCATAAATGACATACCTATCACGCTTGTTCTCTTGTTCAATCTTCATTGGTAGAAGACCTCCATCAAAGACAAGAACAGGTTTAACACCATAATGCCGCAGCAAATTTACTCTATGCATGCAGTATTCGATGTGCCTAATATATCAGACAAGAACATACTGGCATTAGATCATAAGTTACATCCTGAATCACAATAATAGTATTAGAAAAAAGATATATCCTTCATCCTTCCATTGTCTATGCTCATCAAGATACTTGTTAATCCCAGCATAAAAAATTACTTAATACTTTTGAATGACACAATAACCCTTTTTTTCTAAAAAAGAAAAAGAAAAGCCTTTTTCTTTTTAACAATGAAGGAATGTCTGAATCTTACGTCTCTTCTCTAAGTATCTCCAAGAACATACCAGAATTATTTTTCAGCAACTATGAAAATGGTCAAAAGGGCAAAAAGTACACTTGAAAATGCTTGGATTGTAGAACTCTTTTCCATCTAGCTTTATGGAATTGCATTTTAATTGGAAAATATTACACCAAATAATAAAAACAAGAAATACCCACTTCCCCGTTTCGATCAAAAATCGAAAACTTAGAAGTTAACCACACACACACATATACAAAAAGCTCAGAAAAAATATATACACTATATAAATTGTAAGTTGTGTGTGTATGAGAGAGAAAGAGAGAGAGACCTAGAGGTGGGTAAGCCCTTGCAGAGGTCTGTGCTGCAAGATAAAGCACCTTTGTGGAGCCAAGAATAAGTATCGATGGCCACACAACAGCCCTCAAGATCTTTGATGTGCATTGGTTTCATTATCGACTTCAAAAGAGGCAACATCCCCTGTATCCCCATTTTGATTTTTACTTTGAGTTTCAGAGAGAGAGAGAGAGAGGTATAGCTTTGTTAGTGTTAGAGAGACGGATCGATTGATGATGAAATTCATGGAGGTTTAGGTTAATCAATTAAATGGCGGGAAAATAATTTATTTTCAGTCGTAGTGGACGTTTTGTTAAACGGGCCGGATCTCCGGTTTGGGTTGATCCGATAAGGCCTGATATCCAAGCCTTACTTACTCATAAATTATTATTATTTTGAAATATTTAGTTGTTTACTCATAAATTTTATTTGTACTCTTTTCTCCAATTGAACTATTTAATGAAATGTACATATTTTATACAATTTGTCAGAGTTATTTTTTTTTTTAAATCATTTTGTTGGAGATTTTTAAGATACCAAAAAATGTATTTTATTGTATCAAAAAAATTATATACTTTTTTAGTCGGAAAGGAGGATTTGAAACTGAAACCTCAACTATGAGGGATGTGGTTACCACCGGCTATGCTTTCTGGTACCATAAAAGTATTAAAATCCTGTTTTAAAAGTATAAAAATTAACAATTTAATATTAATCGTAAATAATAGAGGAAATTATTGCAAAAAATTCATTTCTTTATAAGTAAACTATCAATTATTAACTATTTTCATTGATTATTGTCATACCATGAAAGGCAATAGCCCTGTTAAAATCCCAAATCACCTTCCCCTGCACTAATCCCAATTTTTTTAAAATAAAATGATAGATTATTTCATAAATATTTCTCTTAAACCACAAATAAACAATCAGCTGCTTAAAAAAAGTCAATATGTACATATTTTGTTTATAAAAGTTCAATTATAAAACAAAAAGTTTATAAATATATCATACTAAACCTAGTAATGCTTTAATTTCTATGTCAATAATTCGTGACAAAATAATATCTTACATAAATTATAACTACTAAATCGTTTATTACATTATCTTATAATTTATTTTATAATTATAACTTGCACACACATCATTTTGATATAAAGTAATATAAATTTTGGAGACTCTAATATTACTTGATGTAAAATTTGCTTGACAAAATGACATATTATGTTTTACGATCATAGATGTTTTTACACAACCCAAAAAAATAGTTCAAAAATCACCTTAACATTTGGGTTGGCTTTTTGCTGGTTAATAATACTCTTTTTTGTTTTCCCATGTTTGAATTAATTGTTAATTTTAAAAAAAATAGAAATATGTAAAAGCTTGTAATTTGACATGAATAGTTGCATACCTTGTCCTATTATTTGTTATATATACTTATTTTTATCTTCATAATCTGAACTAATATTTAACTATTTTAATAAAATTCTATTTCTATTAATTAATATTTCAAGAAAATACATCAACCACTCATACAATGGGTGGTGTCATCTTGCCAGAGGAGTTATTTCCGTTTCTTTCTTTCTTTCGCCTTTTAGTTTTCTTTATTTTATTCCTTTTTTTTTTACATTTAATTGAAGATTACATATCAAAAATAAAATAAAAAAGCAATCTTATCAAATCTTGGATAGATGCTTGGATAAGCCGACCATATAAATTCGATCTGTTCAAACTATATAATGCAATAAAAGTAATCAATCAAATGAGAAATTCGTATTTGTGTCAAAAAAAGAGAGAAATTCATATGCCATTATATGATACAGTATAAGTGGTCAGTAAATATTTGCTATTGAAGCATTTGTTATTGATGTCCATTTTATGTACCATCTATAGTGACAATTACTCGAATTTGAGATATTATCAATATGAATGAGCACCCTTCAAACAAAACCACATTGGACGGTGGTTGGGTTTGTTAGGGATTTTGAATCGATGATCGCGGAAGCGTCACGCCTAATATTCGCCCATAACTCATAGCAATTAACGTCAATAGCAGAAAAAATAAGATGAGAGAAAATAAACCAATCACAACACAAAGATATACGTGGAAAACCCAAATCGGGTAAAAAACCCGGGCCGTCAGGACGCCAGAGAAAGTTCCACTATATGATAAATTGTTACAACCATATATATTCCAGGATTCTCTCTCACACCTCAACCCCAAACCACTCTCACAACGCTCACAAGATCCTCGCCAAGAACCCCAAAATATCACCTAGGTCTCCCCTGAATATCACCCACGGATCTCTAACTTGATCCACTAATATTCCTTTAGATCCCTCCCCGGATATTCTCTTGGGTCTCTCACCCGGATCTCACTACTCTCTGATGTTACATGGTGTTTCTTTTTTCTCCACACAAAATAACCTAATTACAAGGTCTATTTATACTAGCTATAGAGAGTTTAAGATAAAAGGAAATCCTACTCCTAAACGTACAAGAATTACTTATTCCACATAAATATTATTTCCTATTTATGACAAGTCTTCTTGTTAAGGAGAAATTCTTTTCCTTCAAGTACATGACTTTCATATACTTCATGAAGACAAACTCTTTTTCCTTTTCCGATAAACACAAGAACTTCCAAAAGAATTACTTTCCTTTTCCGCTGAATATTTCCTGTTTCACGCATGCTTATGATTGACTACGGTTCTGGTCACGGTTGGCCACCCGCTCCCTACACCGTTACAAGTCACCTGGAATGCACCACGTTTCCTTCTGGAATCTGATTCTTCAGTTCTTCTTCGGTCTTCAAATCTCCCTTAAACACCATCTCCAACTTCCAAACGTTATCCCACGTCTCTAGGAAGTTTCACATCAGTTGAGTTTCGTTTAGTTAATATCGAGTTTACATGAGAATACAAACCAAAACCTAACAGGGTTGCCATATTTTTTAATACTAGCACGTGGTTCAATATCATACCATGATGCTGATCAAACTGATCAGTTTTGTCACGCCCCGACCCGAAGGTCAAGACATGGCCTTACTTTCTTACAAATAGTTTATAAAATGCAGAATTGGAAATTTCAATTACGATTACATAATCCCAGAGTTCATATCTAAAAGGAACATTAACAAAAGTTTGAAAGATAAGTAACTTTAATTGCTTATGGAACCAAGGGCTAAGCTCTGCTGAGATGCCAATCCATGCCAAGAGTGGAACACAACCTTAATAATTTGGAATCACAATGTACTAAGTGCGTTTGAAAACTTAGTAAGCATACTAAACATAATTTTGCTAGGTTCCTTTATCCATTATTGTGTAGTAGGACTTTATTATACATATAACTAAGTAAAGCCAAAGTTACCCGTCGGCAACTAATGTATACAAGGAAAGTGCAAGTGAGGATTTCTTATTTTTTGAAAACACAAAACACTCATACCCGGAGGTAAGAGCCAGAACCTCATCGTGATCAGTGACGAGTCCTCCCACATGCACTAATACGTCGACACACAAATGTGAATACTCTTTAGTCCCTAGAGATCTCTAGATACACTTCCCATATACCCCACACATATCAAATCATATATCACATAAGGCTCCACACAAATTCACATAGTTGCCTACTAGTGATATTAAACAAAGTAGAATAGCGAAAACATATTGTATGGTACCATATATTTCACATTTCAAAATGCATACTTATCATATTTCAAAGCATTTGAAACACATTCCAAATCAATTCGAACACATTTCGCAAAGCATTCACAAACAAATTTCATATACACATAACATTGTGATTCCATTTTGAAAATGGAACTAATATACTTACCTCTTAGCAATCAAATAAGAACGTTTGCCCAAAAGCTGATAATACAATCAGAAGCCTAAGATCATATAATCATACAAATATCAGAGACTTATAATGTCTAGGGCTGGAAAAAGTGTTGTAATAACGTTCCCTAAACCGAAATCCTATTATTAGAACTAACCAGTGCTGTTTTAAAAAATAAGAAATCCTCACTTGCACTTTCCTGTATACATTAGTTGCCGATGGGTAACTTTGGCTTCACTTAGTTATATGTATAATAAAGTCATACTATGCAATAATGGATAAAGGAACCTAGCAAAATTTGATAAGTATATGATTCGAATGATTTGTGAACTGTGTTTTGATGTTCCAGTGGCCAATAAGTTTCCAGATGTGATTCAAGATTATTAAGGTTGTGTTCCACTCTTGGCATGGATTGGCATCTCAGCAGAGCTTAGTCCTTGGTTCCATAAATAATAGGAGTTACTTATCTTTCAGACTTTTGTTAATGTTCCTTTTAGATATGAACTCTGGGATTATGTAATTGTAATTGAAATTTTCAGTTCCGCATTTTGTAAGCTATTTGTAAGAAAGTAAGGCCATGTCTTGACCTTCGGGTTGGGGCATGACAGTTCTTGGTTCCGCAATTTGGAAGTTTAATGAACATTAATTAGAAGGACTCAAATCAGCTTTTCAAAAATAGTGTCTTAATTTGTGTCTAACCAACCAAATTGAGACATGTGGTATCTACATTTATTGAAGAAATTGAAAAAAAAAATTAAATGTAGATATATATCCCAATTTAGTTGGTTAGAAACAAATTTGGACACCATTTTTTTGACTCACTTGAGTTCTAATTCAAATAGTTTGGATTTTTTCATGGTTTGGCTTTTATTTTTTTAACTGAAATTTTCCTAATCAAATGACACGTAAATATAAGGGAAAAAAAATCACATCATCAAAATTTACTACCTTTTCTTTTCTTTCATGCATACAAGTGTTTACTCAAACTTAAATACTCTTATAAAACAAGTCCATCAAAAAGTTAGACCGTAAGAGGATCTAGACTCTTGGATCACAATCTATTTTGATGTGAATATAAGAGGTATATCATTGTTTATTTATCTATTTTAAGGAGTAAACTATGAATTTATCTAATTAGATACATTTTATTTCATGGAAAATAAAATAAAATTCGAGCAAACAAAGTTACCTATATGAAGATACAAATATATGGTCCTCTAAAGAATGTCACATGAAAATGTGTTTCAAATATATTTTGTGAGAACACCCACAATAAAATAGAGTGACAGTCGGAACCGAAATTTTACATTAGATTTCAAAAAGAAATGATTAATTATTACGGTAGAGGAGTTTATTAATTTGTTACACTGGCTCGGGACCGGGATTTTTTTTTATTAATATAGAGAGGCAGTTAATGTATTGGGGATTAATTTACAGGGGTTCTATTGTAATAAGTTTTATAGGAGATTAAAAATAAAAATTTTGTTTATGAAAGTTCAATTATAAAATAAAAAGTTTATAAATATATCATAATAAACTGAGTAATGCTTTAATTTCTATGTCAATAATTCGTGACAAAATAATATCTTGCATGAATTATAACTACTAAATCATTTTTTTTTTGAAAAAGCAATTTATTGAAAGGAATTCAACCCAGCAACAACAGGGGATACAAGGAAAACACACAACAAAGCCAAATAGGGGAAGCTGTCAACCAACAACCAGCACCCACAACAACCTCAACAGGCAACAAAACAACAAAAGAAAAATCAAACATCATCCCAATCCACGAAGTCTACCCTACCATTAGATCCCATTTTAATCAAACTATTCGCAAAAGAGTTAAAAATTCTGGATTGGAAAACAACCTTCAGACTATTTATGGAATTCATGGTACTACGAATGCATATATAGTTTTGACCTGTTCTAAATTCCCAAAGTCACCCGAACTACTAAATCGTTTATTATATAATCTTATAATTTATTTTATAATTATAACTTACACACACATCATTTTGACATAAAGTACTATAAACTTTGGAGATTCTAACATTACTTGACTGCAAAACTTCCTTAACATAAGACATATTATATTTTACAATCACAAATGCTTTTACATAAGCCAAAAAAGCAGTCAAAAAATCACCTTAACATTTGGGTTGGTTATACAATAATACTTTTTTTCCCATGTTTGAATTAATTGTTAATTTAAAAAAAATAGAAATAATACTCTTTTTTTTGCCAATGTCTTTTAGAGTTTTGGAAGATAGTAGAATGATTAGTCTTAGTATATCTGTATATATAATTATAAATATAGTTAAATACCATTCCCTTATAATAGGAGTATTAAAACTTTATATATATATATATATATATATATATATATATATATGTGTGTGTGTGTTAGTGAGTCTCTCATAATTGATCTATTATTTTAATTTCGGTAAGAACATTGATGAAATCATATCGATTTTTAAGAATTGTAAACTGAATTGTTTTGTGGATGATATGTTTAATGAAATGTATATATGAATAAAAATTTGAACATTTTTCAAATACTATAACTATTTTTCCCGATTTTTTTTAAATATGAAGGCATCATAATAATGGATAAAATATATGAAATTTCAAGAAACATAATTCTAGAATTGAAAAATTCTCAAATTTTAGTCATACTTAGATTTCCATGAACTTTTCATCCATAAAAAAATTTAGATCAAAATTTATATAAATCGATATGATTTCTTCAAAGCCATCACCAAAATTAAAATAAGAGATCCATCATGAGAGACTCACTCGAATATATATATATATATATATATATATATATAGCTTAGCTTATATTATATTTCCATTATAAACGTTTTAAAATTGAACTTCTATGGATGACCAATTAACTATAATAATTTTAAAAAATGATTTTTTTTTTAAATATTACAATAATTCAGGGTATTTGATGTGGACGTGATGGGCATACCATCAGATAGGAGCGAATCTACATTGAAATCAGCCCTCACTGAGTTTTTCCTAATTGTTTTTTAACAACAATTAAAAATCTATTTTACCACAAAAAAACTATTACAATAGATATTTTTGAACCTTATTTTAAATCATTTTGGATTAAACTCGTTATGTTTTTTCTTATATACTTTATAATTAATAAAAAATTATTATATTATAGAGGTTTGCTTTAAGAAATTATATTTAATTTAACCCATCATGGAATAAATTTAGCGCATATATAAATTTATCATTTTTGGTTGGAGTGTAATTATATGTGCATCCCTTTTTGTGTGTACATCTCATTAAAAATTTTAAAATATGAAATTATGTAAACACATCCCACACATGACCAAGTATGCACTTTTTTTTAAATAAAAAATATTATAAATAAATAAATTAAAAAATAATTAAAATCAATATATAAAATTAAAATCATATCATTGGGAAATCCACTAAACTTAAAAAAACAAATGGGATTTTACACAAATGAAAGTTGCTAAAATTATTAGTAGATAGGAGTTTTGGCTGCCTCCTCCATTTTCCCATTTTTTTCACTAATATATATATATATATATATATATATATATATAGTTTAGTTTATATTATTTTTCTATTATAAATGTTATAAAATTGAACTTCTATGGACGACCAATTAACTATAATAATTAAAAAAAAAAGAGTTTTCTTTTTGAAATATTACAATAATTAAGGGGTTTTGATATGGATGTAAGGGGTATAGCACTTGACTCGTTATGTTTTTTTTTATATACTTTATAATTAATAAATTTTATTATATTATTGAGGTTTATTTAAAAAAATTATATTTAATTTAATCCACTGTGCTTTTCACAGCGCATCATCTAGTCTACATTTTTAACTTAGTACCTCAGCCAACAGCCCAACAACCATTTCACTCGAATACTGATTTGAGATGTTAATTAATCAAAACAATCAACGAACTATCCAACTCAGTCTATATGCCACGTGGCGGGATCGTGAAGGGGTTGCACACATGCATGGGTGGACCTGTGATGCACTCGATATTTTTCTCTTCACTATTGGTAACTAAAAACCGTTTTTAGGCGCCAAAAATCTTTCTCACTCACTCACTCACTCACTCACTTTCTGTTTGCCTTTCAAGAAAAAAAAAGCTCTCACTTTCTATATGCCACGTGGAGGGATCCTGATGGGGTTGCACACTTGCACCTGGGATGCACCTGATATTTTTCTCTTCACTATCGATAACTAAAATCAGTTATTGAGAATCTTATTTAGGCGCCAAAACTCTTTCTCACTCACTCACTCTCTCTGTTTGGCTTCCAAGAAAAAAAAAAAGCTCACACTTTCTACCCAAATTCAACAGCAGAGAAAAGGCCAGAAAATTTCTCAGTCTCAAGAAACCGCCATGGACAAGGAAGATCTTAAAATTCGTAGCAGAAGGCAAGTACTGAAAAACTACTTTAAAACCGTGGATAACAGGCTTGATGGATTGAAGATGATCGAAGACTCGTTGATGAGTCATGAAGCAGTTCAAGTTTTAAGAGCCAGACTCGAAGAACTAGAGAAAGATCAGCAAGATTTCAAGGTTCGATTTAATGCTTTTACGGATGATTCGATTACTAGCGACAAGCTTTTGTTGTTGCAGATAGAACACGAATTCTTTATGGATAGGTCTAGTATTTTAATGGCTCAATTTGATTTCGTAATTCATCAACAAAAGAAACAAATTGGTGTTGTATCTGGTGACGACATCGATACTAACATTGAAGGACTCAAAGAAGAAATTTTATCAACCTTAAATGAGATTAAAAGCGGTGTGATCGATAAAGGTCAATATGCAAACAATAAACGTCTGATTGATTTGATAAAAGAGGGTGGAGAATCAGATGAAGATTGGGAGGATGTGAAAGCCGTAAACGATTTGGCTGTCAAGCTTGGGATTCAGCTTTCTCATCTGCTTGTTGATCTCATGATTATGCTCTCAAACAGTGATCAAATTGCTCAGTTGTTTAAAATCTTCAGATGTTCACTTGAGTCTATTGAAGCTGATGGGAAGCCTATTGTAATTAGCAAGTTTGTTAAGCTTCTCAAAGTGACAGACAGTGAAGTGAAGAGCAAGAAAGTCTTCGAAGGGAGTTCAGATGATGATGATGCGAGTAAAGCGATTGACGGAAGCCAAGTTGAACAAGTTCTTGATAAACTGATGAGTGAGATCTTTCATTTGGAATTGATTTTGAAGGATCATGGTGTTCCTCAATCAAAGATACCAAAAGATCAAGCATTGTGTTTCCTGAAAGCAAGGCTGCTCAAACTATATGAGGATGATCATTTGAAAGCTGTAGAGTTAAAAGTAAACGAATTGGGGGAAATTGTACTTGGATCAAGAGACGTGGATCAATCTCTGACAAATGCAATGGAGTTGAAGATTAATGAAGTCTGGACCCAATTGGAAGAGCCAAAGGAGGAGCCTCAAGGAGGTAATAACTCAACTTTTGTCTCCACTTGTGTGATATATATTGCAATAGATTCAGAGTTCTGTGCAACTAGTAATAAACTTGCACCTCTAGTAACCAGTAATAAAAGCATATTAAGAATCAGAAGTTTAAATGGGACAGAAATTGCTTTGCTTTTTATACTACCATTCATATATTTACTCTTAATCAGAGTTTTGATGTATCGTGAAAGTGTTTACATTATATTCTACATGCCACAGATGTTTTCTTGTTTTGACAATTGACACAACACATCAAGTAATTAAAAGTACCTGGATCAGCAAACAAATTCTACTTATTATCTGTTGACTAGCAAGCTTGAACTGCTAGCATTTTTTTCTAGTTTGATGTATTTCATCATTTCAAAACAGATTTCAGGACATGATGAAATTTGTCACCTCTCCAAACATTTTCATACAAAGACACCATCTTTTTAGCATCTAGTTAGGTCAGCCTTCCTACAAATCCATTTATTGTTTTATCAACCTCCCTACAGATTCCTTTACTGCACAAAATCTGATTAGTAAGAATCTGTTGTATTATTATTTGTCACTGCTTAGCGACTCAGGAGTACTTGTCACTGATTAGTCACTTTCTCTCTTGTGTTTTCAGGTGCAAAATTTAATGAACTTTTACTATATGTGGACATGTTAAAGGACTTGGTTAGACATTTAGCTATTCCAGTCGGTGGGGAGATGGACCCGTCGTTGGAGATAGCATTGGAACTGCTTGCGGATTGCCAAAAAGCGAAGGAAGAATCTTCCCATATCGTCCAGGAAGACAGTGGCAAATTCTTGCAGATTTGGAACCAGTTTTGCAGAACCAAAACCAAGATTGATTTGAGATTAGATATCGAGGTGTTTAGCTGCAAATCGCATCTTGAGCTTGAGCAGGAATATCGCGATTGGATTACAGAATTCCACGGCTGCAATTTGAGAATGGCTAGAATCAATAAAAAATTGGTGTATCTATCGGGCAAGGAAAGAACACGCGAGGAAGCAGAGCTGAAGCGACAAAAACGGCTTAAAAGTAGGTGTTTTATGAAGATGTTCAGGATTTTAAATGAATATTTTGACGATGGTGAGGGTAAGTGGAATAGAGGAATTGATATGGTGAAGTTGGGAGAGCTCATGAACAACTTTGAACTAATACAACTTGCACATTTGAGAGAGTTTGAGAGAAACCTCACCGAGAGTGAAGAAAAAAGGCAAAGAAAAGAAATGGGAAACCTTCTCAACAAATATTTTAAAGGTTCGGCAAGTAAACGTGACTACAACCTACAAGTGCTGGATAGTGAATTTCGAAGTCTGATCGAAAACAGGCAATTGGCAGAAGAGATTGAGCTGCATATGGAGGAAGCCGAAAATAGGGAATTGGCAGAAGAGATAGACCGGCTTATGGAGGAAGCTGAGTAAAGAGAGGTTCTGCTGTATTGCTTGTCACTGCTTACAAACTCAGGAGGACTTTCCTTTGATAAACTTGGATATCGACATTACTGTGTAGTGTACATGTAACATGATAGACAAAGAATTTCTTTGAAATACATCTTTTAGTTAATAATGTTGAAGAAATCCATTTGATCTCTTTATCTGTGTGATGTATTCTTGCTTCTTGTTAATAGTTTTTACATTACATGATAGAGAGAAGGGATTGCTTTGAAATCCTTTTTTTTTTGTTTTTAAGAGTGAGATTAGCCAATTTCAAAAGCATGAAATGAGTTGGTCTCAGTAAAGTTAATTGAGTTCCAATGTCCAGCACACTAACTGCTTGATCTTGCCTTTATCAGCTTTCGAAATGGCAACTTGCTTGATGGAAGATTGAAGAAAAGGGTCTTTATCACTTGGATATTTAGACAATTCTTCTATGTATTAGAGGAATCAATGAGCTTCTTTCCATCTTTGTCATATGCATTCATTACGTATGGTTGAATATACCCATGTAATTTTAATAAAATGAGGAATTGTTGTGTTACTTGAGACTTGAGAGTGTAGGCAGAAAAGGGTAGTGATTCTGCTACTGAAAGATATTTGTATATTTATGAGGGGTAGGGTCTTTATCACTTGGATATTTAGACAATTCTTCTATGTATTAGAGGAATCAATGAGCTTCTTTCCATCTTTGTCATATGCATTCATTAAGTATGGTTTGAATATACCCATGTAAATTTTAATAAAATGATGAATTGTTGTGTTACTTGAGACTTGAGAGTGTAGGCAGAAAAGGGTAGTGATTCTGCTACTGAAAGATATTTGTATATTTATGAGGGGTTCTTGTGTGCTTTCTAGTTTCTACTACTGTAAATAGTATGATTTAGTGTTTCTGAAATGCACTCTTATATACAAGGAGGATTAGTGACATAAATGAAAAAAATTCAGGCCTTTCCTGAGCTTGCAAATATGTAGACAATTCTTCTATGTATTAGAGGAATCAATGAGCTTCTTTCCATCTTTGTCATATGCATTCATTAAGTATGGTTTGAATATACCCAAGTAAATTTTAATAAAATGATGAATTGTTGTGTTACTTGAGACTTGGGAGTGTAGGCAGAAAAGGGTAGTGATTCTGGTAGTGAAAGATAATTTGTATATTTATGAGGGGTTCTTGTGTGCTTTCTAGTTTCTACTGCTGTAAATAGTATGGTCACTGCATTTTCCCCTTTGAATTAATAAACCATTGATAACTTTTTCTTGCAGCTCTGTGTTCACTAACCGATTATCACGAAATATTCCAAGCCATTTGGGGAAAATTACCAGTCTCACATACTTGTAAGTTTTGAGCTTAGTTTGCAAATTTGTTCAGGAACCAATATCATGATTACTGTCCATATCAGTTGCTTGACTTTTATAATTACTGACTATAATTTCTCTATCCTAACTTTGTGGATTTGCAATGTTCGATTTTCTTGCCAGCAAGTGAACAGCAATATTGTTCTTTGTTTCACATAGATGAATTCCTTCTCTAAGTGTATTTGCAATATCAGTTTCCTTTCCCTCATGCTTTGTGTTTCAAGATGGATTATAGAACAACTATAAGCAGCTATGTTTCCTTCCATCAAATGCACACACAATATACTTGTAATGCTTGGATCAGTGCTTTATAATATTCTTCCAGGAATTTAAATCTGAACCTGTTTCGAAGTTCTTTGGTGGAAAAAACTTGTAAGTTGCTTTTTTGCTCTCTTATTATTCCGGTTAAGGTACAGGGCTAGCTACTAATGACCATCAACACATTTGCTTACATAGTCATCCATCTTCATTTCTTTTCTACTTGTTTGTTCTGTAATATCTTGTGGGGGTGTCTGTAGATAAATTCTTGAGCTTTAAACGTTCTATTTTGCATGTTTTCCATGTGAAAGTATATAATTTTCCTACTTTACTTTATAATTAGCCTATTATTAAAAGCAAGTTCTTTTCATGATAGCCTAGTCAAGTGTTCTTGAACTTACATAGTGCTAATTGTTTTCTTCTTTACCCTTGACTTAAACTAGAAGTGGATACCTTCCATGTTAGAACAAATTCAGATGCCAACGATGTAATATGTTTGAAATCTTATGTTAGTACCATGAAATTCATATCTTTGATTCGTGAACCTGTTCTAAATATGCCATGCATGAATAAATTCAAATTATCAACTATGAGTGTGGTTTTAATCCGACATTAATATGTTACATTGAAATGTATTTACAATTCACAAATCTGTTCTGAATCTTCTTCACATCTTCTCACTCCTAGTCCTATACCATGGGTCTTTGTCCTGTTTATTGGCTGCTATAATCACAGATCGTCATCATAGAAGAACATGTCCTATGCAAAGTAGTTTTAAAGGCAAAGTTGTTAAGAGTTTTAAATTATTGTTTGGGCCTAATCTGATAGTTATAGTTTTTGATTCTAACGGTTACCGATATGGTATCAAAGCCAACTAGTGGTTTTACTGTCTCTGATGTTGCTTGTAGTTGAAGATGTCCGGATTATTGGTATCAGTGTTTGCATTATTTGTTATCATAGCCTGTGTGAGCATGGAGCTTTTTGACTCTCAAACAAGACTTTTTTTCGGTTGGATGTTTTTCTGTTGCTTCTCTGATTTCGATGTTTGCTTCACCTCTATTCATAATTGTAAGGTCATAGCAAAATTCGATAGCACTTTGACATTTAGTTTGCACATTTCCTTTTCACTCATATGGTTTCATGTATCGTTTCCAGCAGAAGTTGGTTGTTAAATCGAGGAGTGCTGAATTCATGCCTTTTACTCTTTCCCTTTCAACCTTCTTGATGAGTCTCTCCTTCTTTGTTTACGGGATGTTCAAGGATGACCCTTTCATTTATGTAAGTACTCTATTTCTTTTCAACGATTGCTTCATTCCGAGTAATATTGCCGATTATGATTATATATTATGCTGCTGAGTAAGAGTACATATCATGATTATATATTTAAAGTTCACATTCTAATGCTTTGTACGGCTCGATATTCTATTAAACTGATTAAGTCAGCTTATAATAACTATTGATTCTATCTCATTATCATTTTCGGATCCAGGCCCCAAATGGAATTGGAACAATTTTGGGAATTGTTCAATTGGTGTTGTATTCCTATTATAGCTCTAAATCTGGTGAAGGGTCAAGAGAAACCTTGTTAGATTCATATGCATAAATGAATCCATAGCCAAGAAATGATTTCTTGCAAGTCAAATGTTAAAAGTTCTTTAACGTGTCTAGCAAAGAAGTTGTCGAAAAAATCCTGTATTATTGATAATGGAGTAGAGGAACTCCTGACAATTGAATGACATGATTGTTGTTAAAGCCCGGAGTCCTTTAGAAGATTGATGTTTCAACCCCTCTTAGTATGAACCTTCAAGCGCAAGATCAAAGCTTCGAACACTCCCCAAATGAGTCATAGTGTTTCCAGTTATCTGAGTTTCAGATGCAGAAATAATGGCTTGGTTTTTTGCTAGTGTATTTAATTATGTTTCAACTGGATCCCTTCCTTTGCCAATTTCCTTTCTTCTTCTTGTATGAGAAAATTTATTTTCTATTTGGCTTACCATTCTTGTTTAAATGTTCATATTTAAGTTGTGTATTGACTATTGAGCAATGAGAATAAATTAAATTATTCATTTTGATAGCTTTGTTTGAATGACATGTTTTCTGTTACTATCTCTTGAATACTACTGTCTTCTCTTGTTATAGATATTCCTAACTATTTTGCTCATCAGTCATGCAATCAAATCAAGACAATTACATACCATAAAATATTCAATCACAATGGAGATCAAACAATCATATATTTTACTCAGCTCAATAAATCATTCAATAATCTCAATCAATCATGCAATTTCCAGCACACGCACAAAAAAAAAAAAAAAAAAAAAAAAGCCCAGCCCTTGATATTAATCAAGATCAAGGCTGTATCAAGCAAATATCTTAACACAAATCAACTATCAAAACGACCCTATATATTCCTCTATCAAGCATCAGTAATCTCGGTTGTATCCAACAATTATATGGTTGAGATAAATTATTATAATAATCATATCATCATGTATAAACAATGCTAGAATAAATCAAATAAAAATGCATAAAATCAATAGAGGATCATACCTCAAAACCCCATGTATTCAATTAAATCGTCACAATAAAAAACCAATGTGTGTACTTAACAATCCTATACAGGTTTATACCAAAATGCTAATGGGTGTGTGATAACAATTAATCAAAGGAGGATCAACACCACAAATAAGCCCATCCAAATTCACCAAAGACTGAACGAGTAGGATCCAAATTTGAAATGTTTACAAATCTGACTCATTTTGGCTTGTATTACCGTTATTAGTTTTTAAAATTACAGATCACCTTAACAATAACACTATCTAGTCTCAAACTCTCTCAATTTCCCAAAGAGACATTGGTTATTTCAAATTCCTAACTTCAATTTCAAATCTCTAACAAAACACTCCTAATAACTCCGGACCTCTCCAATCCGTCAAACATGCTTTAAGAATGTCAAATCTCTAACTCAGGACTGCCTAGAGATTTTCGGGGCCAAGATGAACAATAAAAAATTCTAACAAAACTAGTAAAGAAAAACAAAAAGAATTGTATTGATTCAAGTACCGAATTGTATTGATTCAAGTAACTTCTTAACAATTACAAATTCAAGTTTTCTGCAAGCGAATTATGTAAAATTGCTTGAATTTTTAAGATTTTGAATTTTCGTATGAGATGAAAGTTGAAGACCCTAACTTTAATTAAAAAAAAATCTTCGATTTGTCTGAAGAGGTCATTTGAACAAGTAACCGGTTTTATAAGAATATTGTTTGTGTTTAATGTACGGGCTTTTTCAACTCAAAAAATGTATGGGCCGTTAAAAAAAAGTGGGTTAAAAAATAGAAGAATGTGTACTTAGATTTTAATTAAAGTGTGCCCTTTTTAATCAAAGTGTCTTTTTTAAATCCTACGTTGACTATTTAAAAAAAATTATATGTACCGACACGGTTGTGAGATATATATAGATATATATATCTAATATTACTAAAAACAAATTTGGAGACACTTTATTTTGGAAGGTCCTAAGTGGTTGCCTCACTCGGCTATCGTAGTAGTGAGGCAACCACCAAATGCCGGCACTGTTTTAACTCAAAACCCATCCAAATCCTTAACAAAACACTCCCTGTTTCCCTCAAACCCTCCCCAAACACCCTCAACCTCTTCCACTAATAGCATAGTATACTGTTTATAGTTGTTCAATTTTCTTATCCCATAGCATAAAGTGATATAATGTTTAAATAGGAAATCAATCCCACATTAAAGAAAAAAAAGGCTTTGAAGAGTAGTAAATAAAATGTTCAAACACCATGGACTCTCTTAGGTCTCACATATATTATTAAATAACCAGAATAAATCCATAACTTGGATTTCAAATTCATCAAAGATTCAAAAATTCATATCACTTCATGTTAACAAAAAATTGATAATACAACAAATATACAATAAACCAAGTTTATAGTTTCATCATTTATTCTTCAACATAAAGGAAATCATTGTTACCAAATTCATAAAAAGATTCAAAAAGTCATATCACTTTATTTTAACAAAACATCGATGATACAACAAATATAAGATAAACAAAGTTTATAGTTTTATCATATATTAATCAACATAAAATTATTGTTACTAAATTTATAAAAGATTGAAAAAGTAATATTATTTAATGTAAACAAAACATTGATAATACAACAAATTAATATACGATAAACCAAATTTATATTTTCATCATATATTCTTTACCATAAAAATAAAATTATTGTTACCGAATTCAAAAAAATTTCAAAAAATCATATCAATTAATGTTAATAAAATATTTATAATGCAACAAATATACAATAAACCAAGTTTATAGTTTCATCATTTATTCTCTAATATAAGGGAAATTATTGTTACTAAATCCATAAAAAAAATCAAAAAGTCGTATCACTTCATGTTAAAAAACATTGATAATACAACAAATATATGATAAATCAAGTTTATAGTTTTATTATATATTCTCCAACATAAAAGATATTATTGTCACCAAAGTCATAAAAAGATTCAAAAAGTCATATAACTTCATGTTAACAAAATATTGATAATACAACAAATATACAATAAACAAAGTTTATAGTTTCATCGTTGATCTTTGATTTTTATTAATAAAAATTTACCTTTGGTACAATTATCTTGTATATATTCATAGTATATTCTCAACATAAAGGAAATTATTGTTAGCAAATTGACAACTTCATTAAAAGATTAAAAAAGTTATATCACTTCATGTTAACAAAACATTGATAATACAACAATTCAACAAATATACGATAAACCAAGTTTATAGTTTCATCGTATATTCTCCAACATAAATGAAATTATTGTTATCAAATTCATAAAAAATAATAAGTCATATCACTTCATGTTAACAAAACATTGATAATGCAATAAATATACGATAAACCAAATTTATAGTTTCATCATAATTGGAAGTCTATCACCATTGTAAACAATTAATTTTTTGTTACATCTATACTATAAGCGTCGAGTGAGATTGTTGAGATCAACTGTTATATGTTTAGTGGTACCATGTTTACATGCGTTTAAGATCTGATTGTTGAGATTGTTTTATGTGCGTGAGTCCCAAAATAAAGTTATAAATGTTTAGAGAAATATTTGTCTTATACACTCATGAGATCATTAAAATTATGTCACTATCTTTAGAGACATATCTACGGCATATACTGATTAGAACATTCGAATCATAGAACTATTTTTATTTTATATAGATGCGTTTTTGCTTACCAAATTTTTTATTTGAATAGGGCATTGCTTTTGCAAGATCCTATCGATTTTTCTAAGTCAGTATTCTATTTACAATTTTTCAGCAATTTCAGTTTCATAATATTTGGAATCCTTGAGTTTCTTCTACAATTGAGCTTCCAAGGAATTTGATTGCCTTAGCTAATAGCATAAAAAAAATTCAAAAAATCTATATCACTTAATGTTTACAAAACATTGATATGTAACAAATATACTATAATAGATTATGAGACAAAAATAAATACACTTATCTCTTAGATGTTAGTTGCATTTTTTTTAGCTTATAATAAAATATTCAGAAACAACAAATAAAGTTTTGTCTTGATAAAAAAAATGGTAAAACGAATGATCAGAAGGATTGGCACTCCAATATATATAAACCACATTCAAAACTGTTATGAATAAAGCTCAGTCAAATCAAGTAAAACCAGACTCATCTTTATTGGTCAATAGAGAAGTATATGGATCACCAATCTCATCCTTTGAATCATCAAAGAAGAAGCACATAGATCACCAATCTCGGCCTTTGTATCTTAAAATTAAAATGTCACCAACACCGGTCTCGACATGTTTACCAATTATTTATATTATATAGGCTATAGCAACTTGTCTCATCCACATGTTAGAGTTGTTGTCAATACAGTAACAAAAAAATCAACAATCACATGAATCATGATATACAACATCATTGTCATTATGTTATGTGATTAATCAATAAGAACATAATAATTATGAGTTTTTTATATTGAAAGGATATAAGGTCAGACCATTTAATTTATTTATTTCCTATTATATGAAAAAACGATAATCTATACCTAAGCATTTTTAAAATCTTATTGCAATTCAATTATATAACGGAAAAAAAAATTAAAATGTCACAAACACCGGTCTTTATATGTTTACCAATTATTTATATTATATAGGTTATAACATCTCATTTCGTCCACGTGTTATAGTTATTGCCAATACAGTAACAAAAAAAAACAGTAATCACATGAATCTTGATATATATAACACTATGGTCATTATGTTATGTGATTAATCAGTAAGAACATAATAATTAAGAACTTTTTTATATTAAAATGGATATAAAGTCAAACTATTTAATTTATTTATTTCCTATTACATGAAAAACCGATAATCTACCTATAAGCATTTTTAAAATCTTGTTGCAATTCAATTATATAACGGAAAAAAAATTAATGTAGCTATACATCTTGATCATTATAAAGAAGGTTCAACTATTTCATTTCAATTTGAGATATTGAAGTAAACCAAAATAGTGCTTAACTTTCTTTAAAGCCAAATTTCATCTTCCAATTGAAAATCTTCATAATTTTTAGATTTTTGCTATTCATGGATTAGATTCTAAAAGGATTCGAAACAATATATAGAAACCTATCCATTGGAACAGCCTCGTCTGAAACCTCAACAGTCTCCTGAAGAACTGCAGCTTCCATTTCCATATATCAAAACAAAATTCATACGTATTGGTTCCCATATATAGGTGTCCTTTCCCGGAAATCATTTGTTACAAATTAACACTAAAACATGTAAGAAAACCTTTTTTTGAAACTACAGGGAAAAAATCATAATTCCCCTCCATAAATTGTACATGTCAAAAGACATCGATGTGAGTTGTTAGTTTACATCGTTCATTCATATAATCACATCACATGTTAAGAGTTTTTTTATTATTAAAAAAGATATAAGGTCTTACCATTTAATTTATTTATTTACTATTATACAAAAAACCGATAATCTACCCATAAACATTTTTTTAACAGCTACCCATAAATATTTCTAAAATCTTATTGTAATTCAATTATATAACGGGAAAAAAAAATTAAAATGTCACAAACACCGGTCTCTATATGTTTACTAATTATTTATATTATATAGGCTATAACAACTCGTTTCGTACACATGTTAGAGTTATTGCCAATACAGTAACAAAAAAAAAACAGCAATCATATGAATCATGATATATAACACTATGGTTATTATGTTATGTGATTAATCAGTACGAACATAATAATTAAGAGTTTTTTTTATAATAAAAATGATATGAGGTCAAACCATTTAATTTATTTATTTCCTATTACATGAAGAACCGATAATCTACCTATAAGTATTTTTAAAATCTTATTGCAATTCAATTATATAACGGAAAAAATATTTTTTAATGTAGTTATACATCTTGATCATTATAAAGAAGGTTCAACCATTTCATTTCAATTTGAGATATTGATGTGAGTTGGTAGTTTACATCGTTCATTCATATTATCACACCACATGTTAAGAGGTTTTTTTAATTTATTAAAAAAGATTTAAGGTCTTACCAATTTATTTACTATGGTACAAAAAACCGATAATCTACCCATAAACATTTTTTTTAACAGCTACCCATAAACATTTCTATAATCTTATTGCAATTAAATTATATAACGGGAAAAAAAAATTAAAATGTCACAAACACGGGTTTCTATATGTTTACCTATTATTTATATTATATAGGCTATAGCAACTCGTTTCGTCCATGTTAGAGTTATTGCCAATACAGTAACAAAAAAAACTGCAATCACATGAATCATGATATATAACACTATGGTCATTATGATATGAGATTAATAAGTAAGAACATAATAATTAAGAGTTTTTTTATAATAAAAATGATATGACGTCAAACCATTTAATTTATTTATTTCCTATTAAATGAAAAACCGATAATTTACCTATAAGAATTTTTAAAATCTTATTGCAATTCAATTATATAACGGAAAAAAAAATTAATGTAGCTATACATCTTGATCATTATAAAAAAGGTTCAACTATTTCATTTCAATTTGAGATATTGATGTGAGTGTGTAGTTTACATCATTCATTCATATAATCACATCACATGTTAAGAGTCTTTTTATCAAAAAAGATATAAGGTCTTACCATTTAATTTATTTATTTACTATCATACAAAAAACCGATAATCTACCCATAAACATTTTTTATAACAGATACCCATAAGCATTTCTAAAATCTTATTGCAATTCAATTATATAACGGGAAAAAAAAAATTAAAATATCACAAATACCGGTCTCTTTATGTTTACCAATTATTTATATTATATAGGCTATAGCAACTCGTTTCGTCCACATGTTAGAGTTATTGCCAATACAGAACAAAAAAAAAACAGCAATCACATGAATCATGATATATAACACTATGGTCTTTATGTTATGTGATTAAGCAGTAACTACATAATAATTAAGAGTTTTTTTATAATAAAAATGAAATGAGGTCAAACCATTTAATTTATTTATTTCCTATTAATGAAAAACCGATAATCTACCTATAAGCATTTTTAAAATCTTATTGCAATTCAATTATATAACGGAAAAAACAAATTTATGTAGCTATACATCTTGATCATTATAAAGAAAGTTCAACTATTTCATTTCAATTTGAGATATTGATGTGAGTTGGTAGTTTACATCGTTCATTCATATAATCACATCACATGTTAAGAGTTATTTATTTATTAAAAAAGATATAAGGTCTTACCAATTTATTTATTTATTTACTATCGTATAAAAAACCGATAATCTACCCATAAGCATTTTTTTTAAACAGCTACCCATAAACATTTTTATAATCTTATTGCAATTCAATTATATAACGGGGAAAAAAAATTAAAATGTCACAAACACGGGTTTCTATATGTTTACCAATTATTTATATTATATATGCTATAACAACTCGTTTCGTCCATGTTAGAGTTATTGCCAATACAGTAACAAAAAAAAAACAGCGATCACATGAATCTTGATATATAACACTATGGTCATTATGTTATGTGATTAATCACTAACAACATAATAATTAAGAGCTTTTTTATAATAAAAATGATATAAGGTCAAACCATTTAATTTATTTATTTCCTATTACATGAAAAACCGATAATCTACGTATAAGCATTTTTAAAATCTTATTGTAATTCAATTATATAACAGAAAAAAAATATTAAATGTAGCTATACATCTTGATCATTATAAAGAAGGTTTAACTATTTCATTTCACTTTGAGATATTGAAGTAAACCAAAATAGTGCTTAACTTTCTTTGAAGCCAAATTTCATCTTCCAATTGAAAATCTTCATAATTTTTATATTTTAACTATTCATGGATTAGATTCCAAAAGGATTCGAAACAAAATATAGAAACCTATCTATTGGATCTACAGTCTTCTGAAGAACTGCAGCTTCCATTTCCATATATCAAAACAAAATTCATACGTATCGGTTCCCATATATAGGTGTCCTTTATGGGAAATCATTTGTTACATATTAACTCTAAAACATGCAAGAAAACCTTTTTTTTTTGAAACTATAGGGGAAAAATAATAATTTCCCTCCATAAATTGTACATGTCAAAAGACATCGATGTGAGTTGGTAGTTTACATCGTTCATTCATACAATTACATCACATGTTAAGAGTTTTTTTTATATTAAAAGAGATATAAGGTCTTACCATTTAATTTATTTATTTACTATCATACGAAAAACCGATAATCTACCCATAAGCATTTTTTTAACAGCTACCTATTAGCATTTCTAAAATCTTTTTGTAATTCAATTATATAACGGGAAAATTAAAATTAAAATGTCAGCCTTTGTATCTTAAAGTTAAAATGTCACCAACATCGGTTTCTATATGTTTATCAATTATTTATATCATACAACATGCTATAGCAACTCTTCCCGTCCACATGTTAGAGTTGTTGTCAATATAGTAACAAAAAAACAACAATCACATGAATCATGATATATAACACTATGGTCATTATGTTATGTGATTAATCAGTAAGAACATAATAATTAAGAGCTTTTTTATGTTAAAAATGATATAAGGTCAGACCATTTAATTTATTTATTTCCTATTATATGAAAAACCGATAATCTACCCATAAGTATTTCTAAAATCTTATCGCAATTCAATTGTATAACGGAAAAAAAAAACTAAAATGTCGCTAACACCGGTCTCTACATGTTTACCAATTATTTATATTACTTAGGCAATACCAACTCGTCTTGTCCACATGTTAGAGTTGTTACCAATACAGTAACAAAAAAACAATAATCACATGAATCATGATATATAACACCATGGTCATTATGTTATGTGATTAATCGGTAAGAACATAATAATTAAGAGTTTTGTTATATTGAAAAGATATAAGGTCAGACAGTTTAATTTATTTATTTCCTATTTTATGAAAAACCGATAATCTACCCATAAGCATTTCTAAAATCTTACTGCAATTCAATTATATAACAGAAGATGATTGGACGATATATATACCTAATTGAGGTCCCCATTTCCTAACTTTTGTTCACGTTTTCGAGCATGATTTTGTATATAAGTGTTTGTTGAGCCTTGTGTAGATACATATTCCCTATTTCAAGGTTTTGAGCTTAAAAGATTAGTTGGGAAGCAAAATGAGCCATAAAGGAATATATTGGAAGTATTCAGAGTTGTCGTGACCTCACCGTCAACCCAAACCGCAGCGTGATTTGTAGTCAACTTGGAAAGTTTTGTGGTGAATCCACCATTGAGCCAGAATGCGACACAAGAGACCGTGGTACATGTCAACTATGTTTTCCAAAGGTTAGTGGGCTGAAATTGGAAAGTGCCCATGCAGAACACCTATATTTTGGGGTCCATAACTCCATCCTTAGATTGAACTGGGTTTTATACCATATATTTTTAGAAAGCCTCAAAAGTCTACTTTTCAGTGGTTTTTACGGATCACAATTCCGGGTTTTCTAGAGGGAGTTATGATCGTTTCCGTAACTGTGTGCGAGACTGGAAACCAGACAGCGGCAGAGAGCTTCGTGCAGAACACTCAACTTTTAGGGGGCATATCTCCCTCCTCAGATCGAAACAGGATGAGTTATTTATATATTTGGAAATCTCTAAAAGTCCACTTTCCAGTGGTCTTTATGGATTACAATTCTGGGTTTTTAGAGGGAAATATGCACATTTTTGTAACGGTGCGCGGAGCTGAAATTTTATACCAGTGTGCGAGGCGACCAAATCCACTCACCTCACCACTCGCCTCATCTTCTGCCCAATTTTCCAGCAGGCAAAGCAACCATTCTGCTCGTCTCGGTGCTCGCCTTAAAGTCTGGAAGTGCCAAAATAGTCCTTTCGCATCCCAAATTGTCCCTAAACTTTCGCTAACTATAAATACACCGCTTTTCTCTCTTCTCTTGACACAAAAACACAGTAGCAACCCTTCATTTTTCTTCATCTTCTTCACAAATCAAGAGAGAGAAGCTTCCAAAGCACCCATGGAGGTTCTCCTCCATGGGAAGCTCACCACCACACCATTTCTACCCATTCTCCACCACATTTGAGAGTTGATTCCAAGGAGAAGGAGTGGTCCATGACCAAATTCGAGCCAAGCAAGGAAGGAGCTCTTGGAGGGATTCTTTACGGGTTTAGTTTCCCTTTATCTCATTTCTTTGTATTTCATGTTTTCCTTATCTGTAATCCCTATTTGGGAATATTTGTATCCAAATCCAATTTCAACATTAAACCCCCATCACCACCTTTGTTCTTTCTCCAATGATGGATGATTTCGTCAGCTATAACAAAACTATCAAGAATTTGGCGATTTTCGTCAAAAGCCATTTGAGTCTCTCCAACCACTGAGCTAATAACCTTACGCATACGGTTTGCCAAAACCTTAGCAAGAACTTTGTATAGGGAACTTACTAAACTAATTGGCCTGTAATCATTCAAAGTCATTGGTTTGGCCCACTTGGGGATAAGAACAATATAAGTCTGGTTTAGTTCCTTTACACTGGATCCGTCCATGTGGAAATCGTCAATAAATCGCATGAAATCATTTTTGATAACCTCCCAATTGTGTTTTATGAAACTGAGGTTAAAGCCATCTGGCCCTGGCGCTTTGTTGCCATCACAGCTAGACAAAGCCTCCCAAACCTCTTCTACCCCAAATTCCTTCTCCAAAAGATCTCTTTCCTCCGGTTGAAGTTTCTTCAAAGCTAAACCATTAATTCTTGGCCGGCTCCAAGACACATTCTTGAAATGGTTCTCAAAAAAATCAGCCACTCCATTCCTTATCTCTTCTGGTTTAGACAAGAATACTCCCCCACACGAAATATTCTCAACAAGGTTGGATCTTCTTCTCCCGCTAGCAACAGCCTGAAAAAAACTAGTGTTCCGGTCTCCCTCTAACAGCCATTTCACCCTTGATTTTTGCCTCATTCTTGTTCTTCACGCCTTATTGCTCCCCACAGCTCAGAAGTAACCTCCGATCTCTCTTTACTTAACGCTGAAGACCAACCACACCTAGCTGCGAGGTCATCAATCTTAGCCAACTTATCCTCTAACTCTTTTGTGGAATCCTGATCTTTTTTCTTAGCCACAACCCACCTCTTGATGAAGTATTTAGAAACTCTCAGCTTGGACTGCAGAATAACACTTCTAGACCCGTTTACTTTTCTTCTTCCACACTCCCTCTTCACCGTTGCCATTAAATCTCTATCTTCCAACCAGACATTATTGAACCGAAAAGGCCTCGGACCCCAGTTATCCTTAGACTCAATTAGGACAATAGCTCGATGATCCGAAACTATCCTAGGCAGCCCCTCCTGCACTAAGTCGGGAAACCAAGAGAGCCACATAGGAGACACCAGAAATCTAACTAATCTTGCCCACACTCCCTCTACCCTGTTATTGGACCAAGTGAAATCAAACCCTCACAGTGGAATGTCCACCACTTTAGCTTGAAGAATGAAACTATTAAATGCTCTTGCCGACCATTTGTTGTAGACTCCACCGAATCTTTCCACCTCGTTAGTGATAGTGTTGAAATCCCCTCCAATGAGCCACGACATTGTGAAAGACTGTTGAATATTGAGAATGAATCCCCATAGTTCTCTTCTTTCACTCTCCGAATTCGAAGCGTAAACGTTGCATAAAACCACTTCCTTGTCTATCTTGTTAAGAATTCCCACCAGAATTAAGCACCACTTGTTTGAGATGCAATCCTTGATGGTAACTAAGTTCTCATTCCACATAGTTATCAAGCCCCCCGCTGTGCCCACTGCATCGACTCCCACTCCTCTGTTGAGAAGATTGCCACCGAGACCTCTAATAATTCTATAGTCAAAGACACTTAACTTAGTTTCTTGAATGAAAAAGATATAAGGCTTATGTCTTAACACTATATTTCTAACTTTTCTTCTCTTCATCTCCTTCCCCAATCCTCTAACATTCCATGACATGATTGACATAAAAACAACAGAAAACCCCCTGGATACAAGCATTTCAGACTTACGCCTCCGGTCTGGTTTCATCCTCCCTTTCTCTAGATGTCACTACTCTGTTATCTCATCTTCGTTACCGTTTTAATCAAAGCCCAAAGCAATCCCTATCTCTAAAACCTTAGCCACTTCGTTATCCAAATCCCAGTTCCCTGCCAATTCCCCACACTGATCCCTACTAACTTCTCTCTTCCTAGACCTGAAGTCTACCCCCAAAGCGACCCCTTTCTCTATCACTTTCGAAATTTCTTCTCCCAAATCCCAACCAACTCTTTTACTCGTAATTTTACTGCCATTCTTATCCTTAACCGACTGGGACGATATGGACATAAGACCTCTAGTCTTCATTGGGTGAGATTTACGAGTAGTTTCAGCATTTTTACCTCTGTAAATTTTAGCTGGTCTGATAAGTTTTTTTGCAGGCTGCTCATTTATCAGCTCTTCAGAAACCTGCTCCTCCTCTTTTTCATCACACTTCTCAGCCTGTCCACTACTCCCATCGCTATCGTGCCCTCTCAGATCAACCACCAGCTCTAAACCCTGATCGCCCTCCAAATGTTCCACTTGAACCACCTGACTGCTTCCCAAGATTCCATTCGCTGCTTTTGGATGACTAACGTCTCTACTAAGCTGCAGAATATGGGCCTCTCCATTTTCCAGACCTGAGTTTGTTCTCTTATGAGGTTCCACTACAGTAAAGCTCGATCCACTTGAAGCCCCAGCTATGCTATCCTTGGAATCTTTGTCCCTCATCTTTTGCTGGGCTTTGGGCCTATACACCACTCTAGGCCCACTTCCCTCTCCATTAGACCATTATCCTTAGGTCCACCGTTAACATACATCGCCAAAACGCTGGGAGCAGGTTTGGAGCACTCCCCTTTAACCATTTTGAAATTCGACGTAACCTCCACATCAGATTCAGATACGTACGAGCTATAATCTGTAGCTCCCCTGCTGCGTTGCCTCCTTTCTCTGCCTATTCTCAGACTACCATTGCAGGTAGGATACCTAGGTGAAGGCTTCGATCTTGGGATCCAGCAACCCTTTCCTTTGCTCGCCTTTTCTCCCTCTCCTCCATCTGCCCTACTAAAGAACCTGGGACACCCTTCTTACAAAAAGCTATCAGCCTTTTTACTGACATTCCTTTTCCTATCACTCTGCCATCCTTCCCTCCTCTTACTTGTTCTATCACTGTCAGGTTGACACCCATCATCTGAAACCCACTCCCTACATGCTCTTTCAAGAAAAAAAATCCAGCCTGTCACTGTCTTTGCATGATTCCAAAAGTTCCTCCCTCGGCTTCAACCTTAAGAGGTTTATCATCCAAGAATTTGTCACCGGGTCCGGCGATTCTACCAACCGTACCGGAAAGGAACCTCTACCTGTCTTCACAACAATCTCACATGATACCAATGAATCTATAGGCACTAGAACCAACATACGACCCACGTCCATCCTTCCTTTTCATAGTGTCTCATCTTCAATCCACAGTGTCTCCCCTACCTGCCCTCCTATTTTAATAAAGAAATTTTTACACCAGCAGTCCGGAGGAACCCCATATAAGTCTACCCATCTGATCTTGTTCTTCGCAAGCGGGGTCATAAAATGCTCTGACTCACCCCATTTGGATAATGAAACGAAGCATTCCTTCCAAAAAAATCTGTTCTTAATAAAACCATCTCTCTCGCCTTCCGATTCAAAAGACCAAACTATGTTTTTCCTACCCATAAAGATAGAGGAGAAAACGAAGCCTCTTGCCTCAAGTTTCTGATTCACTGATTCAAGACTAGTAAAAATTTTTAACACGCCCACAGCGCTTCTTGACAACCATTCTTCGACCTCTTTGGAGCCATCCCAGATCAATATAGGTCTTCTCGCATGTTCTCCAACCCTATCATTCTTAACTGCATCTGCATATGTCCGTCTCCCATGGGGGCTAGAACTATTATCTTGCTCTGTATAGACTTGTCTTCTTACTTTACCATCTCCCCTGTTTTGACCATTATGAGCCATGGCTCTACCGTCTGTAGATCTATTGTGGGAACGACGGTTAATCCAATCATGAGCTGCCACCTTTGCGGATATCGGCCATCCGTATATGTGCATCCCGTTCGCCTTTTTCGCCACTTTGTCTGCCTCATCCCATGTTTCGAAACGGATAAAAGCAAAACAGCGCCTAATGTGCTGCTTTTTCATCGAGAGGAACACGTCCCTAACTTTCCCAAAGACCTTAAAGATACTCCATAGTCCCTAAGAATCAACTATGGGATTCAGGTTTCCGATGAAAACGGACACCAACCTCTCTCTGAAATCCTTACTAACACCTCGGCTTGAGTCCTCCCAAAAACCAAACCTGCCCTGCACCTTCGGGAAGGATTTCCTCTCTCTAAAACTCTCTCTATATTTCTCTCTCATTGTTCAAGTTGAGAAAAACAAATTTATATGGATGGTTCTATTATAATATCTGCATGATCCAGGGCCAGCTATTATATTTAATTAGTAAAACGTTAGTCAAGGGTATGTATCTTTAATAAAAGTAAACATACAATATTTGTGTGATATTAAAAATGTCGGGGTCTGTTAGTGCAATTAACCCTATGAATTAAGACATGAACTTGGAAACAATTTGATATGAAGTGTATATTAAATTTGTGTATGTCAGTGCAATTAACCCTATGAATTAAGACATGAACTTTAAAACAATTTGATATGAAGTGTGAATTGAATTTGTGTATGTCAGTGCAATTAACCCTATGAATTAAGTAGACTTGATATGGATGAAAAATCTGTTGTACTTGCATTCATTAGATAAAGATTCCTTGATTATATAGAAGTGATCTTTGATCACAAGTTATAACTAAATCCATCGAAATCAAATTTGAAGTTAGCTAGCTGGTAATTTGATAATAATAATATTTTATATATATATATATATATATATATATATATATATTCTCACTGCCACGCATGGTGAAAATTGATGATTCAAACAATAGTAACAGAGCTTAATAGAGCATTAACCGAACAATCCCTAAAGCTATTCCAATTGCAAAAACTGTTTCAAATTAAAAACTTTGTTCCACCCACATGAGTGGATTAAATGAATCATGCGAGTCATCACACCAGAAATATAGCTCGACGTGTCCGCTTTGCAGATCATAAACTCCCATGTAATTTATTCTTCCCCGCCTCTTCGGAAAGTGCACAAAACTTAGATGCTCTGCATCATCTTCAATGAAATTTATACAGTTAGGTCGACAATAATGAGAAGAAGTATGTGTCGTTTGAATGGATAGCGAGCAACTTTGGCACAGAAAAAGAGCTCTATTGCCCAAGCGTTTGACCTCTATCCATTTGGTAGTGCTCACGTTGACATCGAAAACCCAAAATTAATTTTCGTTCAACCACCAACAAGGCACCTGCTGATTCTAAAATGTATAATTTCCAACCCCGACCAAATTTTTGAATATGAGACGGCATTTGGGTGAGTTGTTGTGCAATGGTCGGATTATCACCCCTAACATCACAAGCCATTATATAGTAGAAATCATTTATAGCATAAAACATGTCTTTGTAGTAAGTAACATCCAAGTAAGAAGCATTGTCTATTGTTGTCCAAGCTTTATCTCCGTATGGAGCAAATCCCAATTTTCTCATGTCCAAAAATAACCATAACTACATAATCGGACGTTGACGAAGGATTGGAAGATAAAACACATTTGGTGATAAATTTATAAAAACACATCATCCTGTGAGTGGCGAGAGGTAAGTGAAAATACCAATGATTGAATGCATGGATGGGTGGGAGTTTAATGGGAAGACGACATCTTGTAAAGGGATGCAACATAGAGATTCTCAATATTTGGTGATGGTTATAAGCCAACCTTTTGAAGAAAAGTATTTCTTGTTATGAATTTCGGGTAACTCAATTTGTTAAATCATGTTTCTAGAGAGACTGAAGAAATCATAGGTTGTGGAGGTTTTGGTTAGTGGAAGAAGGAGCATTGAGATCTGAGTAGACATCATGAACTTGAAATGATCTTGAATAACAATAGCAGATCGCCATGAAGAACAAACCCCACGAAAAGCAATAAAATCTTCGTACAATTTTATTTTCTTAGCAATCTCCACCAAAGACGCTGCACGCTCTAGACTGGGTGTCCGTTTGCAAATGTAAGAAGAATGAAGGTTTAGGAATTGGGAGAATCATGGCCAAAAATAATGGGATGTTAGCTAAATGGGTTTGGAGGTTCGGAATTAATGATTCAGCTCTATGGAAAAAGGTGGTGTGTGCTAAATATGGGATCAATGAGAAAAGAATATTATGGGATTGCCAATGTTCTAGAGATGTTTCTTTTTTTATAAAAGCTGTGGCAATGCTGTTTAAACATGGCACTCAAACCTTAAAAGTTATGGAGGAAGGCTTCAAGTTAGTGATTGGTAATGGCTCCAAGGTCAGATTTTGGCATGACATCAAGATGGATTCGGTCTCTCTTAGAGAAGCTTTTCCCCATATGTTTGCTCTAGCAACCAATAAGGATGGTTTTATCACAGATTATGGGGATTGGATTGGAAACGTTTGGCAATGGAAGGTGAAGTTGAGAAGGGATCTCTTCGGATGGGAAATCAGCCAATGGTGTTGCTTCTTGAAGTATATTGAGTGCTTGAAGATTCGCAAGTCAACGAAAGACAGAATTGGATGGGGTTTCAATTCAAATGGATTATTCTCTGTCTTATCTTTCCGTACTGCGATGGAGGAGTTAGATGGTCGTACCAGGTTGAGCTTTAGAAATCCTTGGAAAGGGATATGCCCTCCAAAAGTTGAATTGTTTACATGGCAACTATTAAGAGGTAGAGTGTTTGTTGGTGAAGTGCTTCAAAAATTCGGTCTAACTTTGGAGCTGAATTGTAGATTCTGTAACAGTGAGAAGGAATCTTTGAACCATGTAATTCTCCATTGCCCTTTGACATGGAAGTTGTGGTGGAATTGCATGGGTTGGTAGGGTGTTGAGTACTGCTCGAGTGGGTCTATTAAGGAGTGCTGGGAGTGTTGGGTTGGATTGAATCCTGCTGGTAAATATGGGAGAGCTTGGGACTTGCTTTTCTCAGCAATTATTTGGACAACGTGGGAACTAAGAAATCAAGTTGTTGTTCAGAATAAAATGGCCAGTGTTGTACAAGCCATGGACTTAGTTAAATTTAGGTTGGCTTGGTGGTTCAAACATTTTGGTGCGGGATTGAAAGAGACGTTGACAGACATTCTCTTGAATGTCAAGGATTTGTGTGTGGAGTCTAGGCCAAGGAAGCATCGAGGGACTGCCGAATGGACTCCTCCCTCGTGTAGGGGTTTGAAATTTAACGTCGATGGTTCCGCTTTAGGGAAACCAGGCCTAGCTGGGATAGAAGGAGTGTTGAGGGACTCGAGTGGTAAAGTTCTTTGTTTGTTTTCGAAATATATTGGGGTTTATGATTCCAACTCGGCAGAGATTTTAGCAATTCATCAGGCTTGTGTTCTGTGTGCTTCAAGGCCTGCTTTGGTGGGGCGTAATATTGAGATAGTGAGTGACTCGAAGGTGGCCATCTCTTGGATACATAACGGGAGCATAGGCAATCTCAAGCATGTAAATGATATTTACGACATCCGTGTTAGGTTTTGGCTCGTATTCTCAAGTGAGCCCAATGTGAACCAAACGAGACTCAACTGATGTTGGAACTTCCTGGAGATGTGGGATACGTTTGGAAGTTAGAAATGGTGTTTGAGGGAGATTTGAAGACCGAAGAAGAACTGAAGAATCGGATTCCAAAAGGAAATGCAGTGCATTCCAGGTGACTTGTAACGGTTTAGGAAGCGGGTGCGCAACCGTGACTCGAATCGTAGTCAATCATAAGCATGCGTGGAAAGGGAAATCTTCAGTGAAAAAGGAAAGTAATTCTTTTGGGAAGTTCTTGTGCTTGAAGGAAAATGAATACTCTTTACAAGATGACTTGTCATAAATAGGAAATAGTATTTATGTGGAACAAGTAATTCTTGTATGTTTAGGAGTAGGATTTCCTTTTCTCTTAAACTCCATATAGCTAGTATAAATAGACTTTGTAATTAGGTTATTTTGTGTGGAGTCAAGAAATACCATGTAACATCAGAGAGTGGTGAGATCTGGGTCAAAGACCCCAAAGGAATATCCGGGGAGGGATCCAAAAGAATATCAGTGGATCAAGTAAGAGATCTGTGGGTGATATTCAGGGGAGACCTAGGGGATATAGAGGGGTTCTTGGTGAGGATCTTGTGAGCGTTTGTGAGCTTAGAGTCATGATGTAAAGCTCGTTGTGAGCTTGGGGACTTGGTGAGGCTCAATAGTTTGGGGTTGAGGTGTGAGAGAGAATCCTGGAGTATATGGTTGTAACAATTTATCATATAGTGGAACTTTCTCTGTCGTCCTGACGGCCCGTGGTTTTTTACCCGATTTGGGTTTTCCACATATATCTTGTGTTGTGATTGGTTTATTTTCTCTCATCTTATTTTCTGCTATTGACGTTATTAATTGCTATGAGTTATGGGCGTATATTAGGCATGACGCTTCCGCGATCATCGGCTCAAATCCCTAACAATGAGTATCAGAGCCTTATGGTTTGGCGATGGAGTTTTTTCAAGTCTTTACGGGAGATCGTGTGGAGGACTTGGTGGTATTGGGATGATGATGATGGTTTCCTAATATGGGTTTAGCAATAGAGATACGTCTTGAAAGCAGTTTCGAATTCAATAGGGTTTGATAAAAAGAAAAATAGTGATGGAGGAGAATTTTGGCTTGTGGCGGCAGGTACAAGTCATGGAGATCCAATCTGGGTTACACAAGGCGATATTAAAAAAAAAAACTTATGTATGCGTATTAAAAAATATATAAAATTGAACGCTCGAAGTCTCTGGTGGTGGTGTGAAGCTTATCCGGCAAAACACTCTCAGTTCTAGTAGCAAGTCTTTCACCAGATATGTGATGCAAGTACAAAAGGTCTTTCACAGGGTTGGGTGATGTAAGGACATGTTTATCCCTTTGACAGTTGATAACCCACTATTCTGTCGTTAGGGAATTGCGGATCACAAAAAGATATTTATAAAAAGTCCTACGCAATAGGCTCTATAGTTATAAAAACTAGTAAAGCGGCAAGCGAGGGTATCGTTCCACAAGGAGGTGGGATTCATCGACCATCTCTAGTTCTAGCTATACAACATACCGAGCGAACTCGTGTGTTGCGTATGCGGAAAAGTAAATAATAATATAAATAAATAAATTACATAAATAATATATACATGGATATGATGGAATGGAGAGATGCATGAAATGTGGATACGTTAGGGAAATGACTCAACCGTGACAATCCTCCTAATTAAGCACTAGACTCACCTAGTTCCTCAAATGTGCAAGTATATCATAGGCTCGTGTCCCCTTAATTGATCTCTAATCTCTCTCGATATCTTAGAGATCACACCCACACAATTGCATGGATTCATTAAGTGTCGTGGCACACACAAAAGAGCCATGTACGCCAGCCTAGTGATACTCTCACTTTCTGATCATATACACAGGTTATTTCGTTGGGCATGTAATGCGCAACCACGTTGGCCATACTACAGCCAATAATTCATCCACGAAGCTAACCAAATACGGGATGGCAACCAAGTGAAAGCATTAAGAATACGAGATACCCATACAACACGTATGTTATATGCTCGTGTCCCCTTAATTAATCTCTACCCTCTCTCGAGTGCATAGAGATTGCATCCATGCAAAATCATGAATCCATTAAGGACAGTGGGACACACACACGAGCTCTACACGCCAGCCTAGTGATCTCTCAACTTTCTGGTCAAATGTAGAGGATACCACGATGAGCATGTTAATGCGAACCACGCGATATATAACACACAACCTAAATATCATTCACAAGGTGGCTAACCGAGTGAAAGCATTAAGCAATGAAATACCCCTATAACTACACAAGCACAAGAAGAATGCGGTTTATCTTTACTCTAGATACAGATTCGGTTTAGTCAAATCCCTAGGATGGCTAGACATGGAAAACAAGTTCACCAAACAACAATGTGCAATAAGTTGGTTGATTTACATTAAGACCATTCAATATAAATTAAGGGTTCATCCTCTTGACTTAGGAATTATCCCAAATCAATTCATCACCTAATCCGGCCAAGGATGAGCAAATGTGTCTTAAAAAAGACCCGTTAAGCACAAAGATATGAACCAATGCTAATTTAGCAACTAAATGCCTGAACTGAAACTTTTTCCACTCTTTGGGGCTAAAATCCCTAACACTCAAATTACTTAATACATGGTATTTTGGTCATCTATTAACATACAAACACTCATGGGAAGCTAAATTACACTACTCCTACATTAAATTACTTTACTCCTAATCTCAATCATGCATACACATCAATTTTGACCCTCCACACACATGGATTTCACAATAAGAGTTTAAATCATGAAATTAGCAAAGAGTAAAACATAACCCACATGAATTTAAACACAAACATACATATATTGCACATGTGAAGGTTTACAATATTCTCCAAATCGGAGTTACATATCAAAGAAGCAAGAAATACAAAGAAATGAGTAAAAAGGAGCAAACCCTTGAAGACAAACCCTCCAAAGATGCTCCAAATCCTTCGTAGCTCAAAATTGGACTCCTAATTCCTTGCAAGCTACTCTAAGATGGATGGAGGAAGGCAAAATGGTGTGGTGTAGGTGTGTGGTGAGCTCCCATGGAGGAAAATCCTCCATGGGAGCTAGTCTCTCTCTTATTTTGTGAAGAAAATGGAAGAGGAAGAAGATGAATACAAGGGAGAGATAGGGTTTCGGTTAAGAGGAGAGAAGAAGAGAAAAAGAATGTTTTTGTGAATGAATGAATTGAGTGGCGTGAGAAAAGAAAAGAGAAAAGAAAAATGTGTGGTGTAGGAAAAGTCAAAGTGGAAGGTGGAGAGTGGGTTGGTTAGAGTCATGAAAGATGGGAGAAAATGGGGTGTTTATAGAGTACGGATGTTAGGGTATGAAATGGGGTGTGAAAGGACAAGTTTGCCCCTCAAAAACAGGCTGAAAGTTGACATTCTGTCAACTTCCGCGGTACGGTCCGCGGTTGGTCCGCGGTACACCTGACAGCTTCGCGCACCGTTACGAAAACTACCATAACTTCCTCCAGAAAATCCGGAATTGTGATCTGTAAAAAGCACTGGAAAGTAGACATCCGGGGATTTCTGAAATAGGTAGTGGATCATGTAGTTAGATCTGGGGAGGGAGATATGACCTTCCAAATTTGAGTGTACTGCACGAGCAATTCTAATTTCAGCCCTTCTAACTCCAAAACTCTTCAATTTAGCTCAACACCTTATTTTAAGGGATATAACCTACACAAGGCTAACAAAACAAATTATATACCAAAATATGCTCGAAAACGAAAGCAAACTATAGGAAATGGGGACCTCAAAAGGTGTATTTTACGATGTTATCACACCCTCAAACCTATCTTTTGCTCGTCCTCGAGCAAAACAAAAACAGAAAACAAAATAAATAAACAACACATGAAACCTAAAAAATCTAGGCTAGTCCACTTTCGTAGGAAACACGGTGGCACTTAGCACGTGCCACAAGCCATTTCAACCACTAGGCGATCCCTAGATGGAGAAGTTTTGTCTTCTGAGGGTTTACAGCTACGACACCCACAAACGTATACTCTGCAAGAAAGCTGAGATGCAATCCAAACACACCAAATAAAGACTACACATGCATGCTAGTATCTCAAATATACCAATCAATAACAATGCATCACGCAATGCAAGTATGCCAATACTTATGATGTTTTTGGTTTACAAAACAACCATGCTCGAATTGCCTAAGATAAAATTCGCCTCGACTCTAATCCTCACCGGATTTCAGTCATATATTTCCACTCAGAACCTAGGCGCACTCTCTAGCAAACATATGCAATTTGGAAGTTATGTTCATGGAATCAAATATATCGCATATGAGTATTTTCAATGAAAGCATATTTTCAGAAAATTCATCTCATGGAAGGAATTGAAATGCCATGAACGTGGAAAGGGCATGCATCGACTCGCATTCCCAATATAGACTTCCTAAGAGATCAAATGGGCTTTCCCTCACTTGAAATGCGGCCAAGGTGATTTAGGGTGGTGTATGGGATGGAAGATATGATAGGAGTGGGAAGATAAAGTTACCAACCATGCTAAGATGTTATTACATTACATTACATTACATTGGTTTGCTCTAAAGCACATTACAAAACAAGTGACTAGGCTAATAAACTTTACATTGCACATTTGTGCTACAATTGTACCCAAATTGTGAGTAACTTTACACTGAAAGAATTGAAGGCTTAAGTTTTTATAATTCACACTTATTTTCTTTTTTTTTTCTTTTATAAGCATTTGCCTTTGCACATTTACACATAATTGCCTAAGTACACATTTCTACAAAATTTAGAGGTACACAACTTCTCCTAAGCTATACACCTTAACATGATCAATAACTAGGGAATAGCTTGTGTTTGGGTTATGTTGGTGTATGAAGGTTTAGTGTTTGACCTCAAATTTTTCAATGAAAGCACATATAAGGGATTTGGGAGTGTTTAGGCTATTTTAGTAGTTACGCTCACACTCAAGCCCAAAATCATTTCTGAAAAGTCTATCTAACAAGGGAATACAAATCTCAACAAGCATTCCACATGATGAAGTTCTATGGAAATCAATGCAAAGTTGATGTACAATGAGATCACAATTAAGAACAAAATCGGAAAGTGTTTAAAGAGTAGAAACAAAACCCACAAATTTACGATATTTTAGGCTAAGTGTAGCTCACAGGTAGTCTCCACTATTTTCCTAAGCTAAACAAGCATAAATGTCTCATCCACCTCAACATCAAAAGATTGGCACTGTACAAGCAAATTTAAGTGATGCACGGAGCTAAAAGCATACAATGCATGTCTCTACCGTCACACCAAGAAAACAACTCAACCAAAAATGGACTAAAATTCCAAGATTTTTCAAAAATGACCGATTTGAGCAGAGATTTGAAAATTGTCTAAAACAAACACCCTAAGATCTAAGCACAACACATATCCACTCTTAGATCTAAACAGAAATGAAAATAAAAGAAAATAAGCATAGCATTCCTAACATTCAGCGCATGGGCAGTTTCCGTCCAAGTCGACAACTACTTCACAAGCACTTAAATTCAAGCTCAAAATTTAGAGGATACCTCTTGTGGCTGCAGCCACATGGCCTTTGTGGCGCTGCCGTTTCACTTGGAGAGTTGTTGCGGTGCGATAGGCGCACACCTAGTTCTCATGAGTCGTGCGATCCATAAAACCTGAAAATTTTCGTTCCTTGCACAAGCACAACTCAAAAACATCAAATGCATATGCTATAAATAAGAAAACAAGAACACGACCAACACCTCCCAAACCTAGCCTAAACTTTGCCGATCACACAATGAAAAGCATGAGTAAGAGAGGTACTTAATTTCAACATAACAATCTAATCCGCAAAGCAATAAAAAGCAGTAAAATAGAAGCTAAAACTATCAAGAATCAATAAATACGCCACCTCCCCGGCAGCGGCGCCACTTTTGATAACCCGCTATTCTGTTGTTAGGGAATTGCGGATCCCAAAAAGATATTTATAACAACTAGTAAAGCGGCAAGCGATGGTATCATTCCACAGGGAGGTGGGATTCATCGACCATCTTTAGTTCTAGCTATACAACACGTCGAGCGAACTCGTGTGTTGCGTATGCGGAAAAGTAAATAATAATATAACTAAATAAATTACATAAATAATATATACATGGATATGATGGAATGGAGAGATGCATGAAATGTGGATACGCTAGGGAAATGACTCAACCGTGACAATCCTCCTAATTAAGCACTAGACTCACCTAGTCCCTCAAATGTGCAAGTATATCATAGACTTGTGTCCCCTTAATTGATCTCTAATCTCTCTCGATATCTTAAAGATCACACCCACACAATTGCATGGATTCATTAAGTGTCGTGGCACACACAAAAGAGCCATGTATGCCAGCCTAGTGATACTCTCACTTTCTGATCATATACACAGGTTATTTCGTTGGGCATGTAATGCGCAACCGCGTGTGCCATACTACATCCAATAATTCATCCACGAAGCTAACCAAATACGGGATGGCAACCAAGTAAAAGCATTAAGAATACAAGATACCCATACAACATGTATGTTATATGCTCGTGTCCCCTTAATTAATCTCTACCCTATCTCGAGTGCATAGAGATTGCATCCATGCAAAATCATGAATCCATTAAGGACGGTGGGACACACACACGAGCACTACATGTCAGCCTAGTGATCTCTCAACTTTCTGGTCAAATGTAGAGGATACCACGATGAGCATGTTAATGCGAACCACGCGATATATAACACATAACCTAAATATCATTCACAAGGTGGCTAACCGAGTGAAAGCATTAAGCAATTAAATTACCCCTATAATTACACGAGCAAAAGAGGAATTTGGTTTATCTTTACTCTAGATACGGATTCGGTTTAGTCAACTCCCTAGGATGGCTAGACATGGAAAACAAGTTCACCAAACAACAATGTGCAATAAGTTGGTTGATTTACATTAAGACCATTCAATATAAATTAAGGGTCCATCATCTTGACTTAGGAATTATCCCAAATCAATTCATCACCCAATCCGGCCAATGATGGGCAAATGTGTCTTAAAAAAGATCCATTAAGTACAAGGATACGAACCAAGGTCAATTTAGCAACTAAATGCATGAACTGAAACATTTTCCACTCTTTAGGGCTAAAATCCCTAATACTCAAATTACTCAATACATGGTATTTTAGTCATCTATTAACATACAAACACTCATGGGAAGCTAAATTATACTACTCCTACATTAAATTACTCAACTCCTAATCCCAATCATGCATACACATCAATTTTGACCCTCCACACACATGGATTTCATAATAAGAGTTTAAATCATGAAATTAGCAAAGAGTAAAACATAACCCACATGAATTTAAACACAAACATACATATATTGCACATGTGAAGGTTAATAATATTCCCCAAATCGGGGTTACATATCAAAGAAGCAAGAAATACAAAGAAATGAGTAAAAAGGAGCAAACCATGAAGACAAACCCTCCAAAGATGCTCCAAATCCTTCCCAGCTCAAAATTGGACTCCTAATTCCTTTCAAGCTACTCTAAGATGGATGGAGGAAGGCAAAACAGTGTGGTGGAGGTGTGTGGTGAGCTCCCATGGAGGAATATCCTCCATGGGAGCTAGTCTCTCTCTTATTTTGTGAAGAAAATAGAGGAGGAAGAAGATGAATACAAGGGAGAGATGGGGTTTCGGTTGAGAGGAGAGAAGAAGAGAAAAATAATGTTTTTGTGAATGAATGAATTGAGTGGCGTGAGAAAAGAAAAGAGAAAATAAAAATGTGTGGTGTAGGAAAAGTCAAAGTGGAAGGTGATTGGTTGGAAGGTGGAGAGTGGGTTGGTTAGAGTCATGAAAGATGGGAGAAAATGGAGTGTTTATAGGGTATGGAAGTTAGGGTATGAAATGGGGTGTGAAAGGACAAGTTTTCCCCTCAAAAACAGGGCTGAAAGTGGACATTCTGTCAACTTCCGCGGTACGGTCCTCGGTTGGTCCGCGGTACACCTGACAGCTTCGCGCACCGTTACGAAAAAGTCCATAACTTCCTTCAGAAAACATGAATTGTGATATATAAAAAACGCTGGAAAGAAGACATCCGGGGCTTTCCGAAAATAGGTAGTGGCTCATGTAGTTTGATATGAGGAGGGAGATATGACCTTCCAAAGTTGAGTGTACTGCACGAGCAATTCCAATTTCAGCCCTTCTAACTCCAAAACTCTTCAATTTAGCTCAACACCTTATTTTAAGGGATATAACCTACACAAGGCTAAAAAAACACATTATATGCCAAAATATGCTCGAAAACGAAAGCAAACGATAGGAAATGGAGACCTCAAAAGGTGTATTTTACGATGTTATCAGCAGTTTTCCCCACTGGCCATGGAAGAGGATATGTTGCTGCTAGTGGTCCATAATTGTGCACAAGGCATTGGTCAGAAAGTGATGCAAGGTTTTTGGTGGACAAAGATGTCGATGGCTGACGAACTCCCTGGTAATCTGACGTGAGGAGTTGCACCACATTTTCAGCAGGTTATTTCGACATGGTGCAGGAACAACGAATACAAAAAAAAAATTCTTAGGATGGTTAGTTCCTAAGTGGTTATAC
The DNA here is from genome assembly GCA_033220585.1 of Dipteronia sinensis. Lineage (NCBI taxonomy): Eukaryota > Viridiplantae > Streptophyta > Magnoliopsida > Sapindales > Sapindaceae > Dipteronia > Dipteronia sinensis. The sequence continues at coordinate 6,809,059 of CM065641.1, read as the reverse complement.
CTTGTGGTGGGGTATGGTTATTCTCGGTATGGAGAATTGTGGTTGTGGACAAAGGTCTTGAGAATTCAAGCCAAATGGGAGAATTGTTAGGTTTTGGCTCGTATTCTCAAGTGAACCCAATGTGAACCAAACGAGACTCAACTGACTTTGGAACTTCCTGGAGACGTGGGATACTTTTGGAAGTTAGAGATGGTGTTTGAGGGAGATTTGAAGACCGAAGAAGAACTGAAGAATCGGATTTCGAAAAGAAATGCGGTGCATTCCAGGTTACTTGTAACTGTTTAGGAAGCGGGTGCGCAACCGTGACTCGAATCGTAGTCAATCATAAGCATGCGTGGAAAGGGAAATCTTCAGCGAAAAAGGAAAGTAATTCTTTTGGGAAGTTCTTGTGCTTAAAGGAAAATGAATACTCTTTACAAGAAGACTTGTCATAAATAGGAAATAGTATTTATGTGGAACAAGTAATTCTTGTATGTTTAGGAGTAGGATTTCCTTTTCTCTTAAACTCCATATAGCTAGTATAAATAGACTTTGTAATTAGGTTATTTTGTGTGGAGTCAAGAAATACCGTGTAACATCAGAGAGTGTTGAGATCCGGGTCAGAGACCTAAAGGAATATCCGGGGAGGGATCCAAAAGAATATCAGTGGATCAAGTAAGAGATCTGTGGGTGATATTCAGGGGAGACCTAGGGGATATAAAGGGGTTCTTGGTGAGGATCTTGTGAGCGTTTCTGAGCTTAGAGTCATGATGTAAAGCTCGTTGTGAGCTTGGGGACTTGGTGAGGCTCAATGGTTTGGGGTTGAGGTGTGAGAGAGATTCCTGGAGTATATGGTTGTAACAATTTATCATATAGTGGAACTTTCTCTGTCGTCCTGACGGCCCGTGGTTTTTTACCCGATTTGGGTTTTCCACGTATATCTTGTGTTGTGATTGGTTTATTTTCTCTCATCTTATTTTTCTGCTATTGACGTTATTAATTGCTATGAGTTATTGGCGTATATTAGGCATGACGCTTCCGCGGTCATCGGTTCAAATCCCTAACAATCCGCAGTCTATTGGAATTGCTGGGTGACTCTGTGATCAGTTATGCTTCGAGAGCTACAAATTCGTTCGCGGATAGCCTCGCGAAAATGGGATCTAGTGTGTCAGGGGATTTTGTGGAATTGAGTGATGTGGACTGACTGGTGTTTTGGTGTTGCTTTTTCGTTGTTTTCTTCCCTCTGTTCGTATTGAGGCAGAGGGGTTGTTAGTTTCTGTTTCAGTTCGTTGCTTGCTGTGCCTAACGGGGTTTTTGCTTCTCTTACAAGCTTTGCCTTTGCCTTTGCCTTTGTTTTGTTGTCTTTGTATCCTTTTCTTGGATTCTTTAATGAAATCGCTGTTCAAAAAAAAAAAAAGTTGATCCCCCCAACAATGGCAGCAATTGCATTTGTGCTTCCACCATAATGACGATAGATGAACACTAGTGGTGTTGAGAAGAAACAATTATTGAAATTATGATCGATATCCAAATAAACTTGTTGAATTTACATACTGCAGGCATATGATGAATGATGGTCGTGTCACATATATTTATAGTGATTCAAACAAAGGATTCCTTTTTCTATTTGGAAAAGGGAATTAGCTATTAATTACTTCACACTCAAGTTTCCTTTTCCTATTAGGATTGATTTCCTGAAACTAATCGGTACGTGATGATGTGTTGTAAATCCACACTCAAGTTTCCTTTTCTGTTTCCTAAATAGACTAGGATTCAATTCCCTCCAAATCTCCACTCTATATTCCTAACTTAACCTACAAGTTATTTCCAGCTTCTCATCCTATTACATATTAATTTACTTCAATACAAATGAAAAACAAAACTAAACAATCGATGGTTTTGAAAAATAAATTTTTAAAATTTTAAAACAATCATCAAAATCTGAACTTTCAAGTGGTTCCATGTATAGCCTGGTGACTACATCACTCGACCAATGTTGAGTTTGGGTGCTAACTACATTACTTAATATATATATATATATTTATTTATATTTTTAATTTATCTTGAAGAATTACCTATCAGTTTTCTTTTATTTCTTTCTTTTTTTTGGTTGACTTTTGGTTTTCATGCAGATCAGAAGCTCACTAGCCAAATTCATGAGAGATTCAACCCAAAAAAAAAAAAAAAAATCGGAACTCTTACTGCTGTTCCAATAAATCATCTGGTTTGTTTTTCCTTTGTTATTTTTAGATAAAAAAATGATTATCACAAATTGTTGTATGATTGTTAGTTATACAGATACTCGAATGGCTGTTACGGTACTTTGCATTAAATATACGTTGTTTATTTCCAAACTTCAATACACACAATATAAATGTACCGAAGACAGCGATTTCGAAATGAATTCTCTATAGTGAGCTCCTTAGTAATGAATGCACTTTACATATATGTTCATCTCCATACTTTGAATGTAAGGAACCTTACTGGTTCGCATGTTAACAAAACTAGTGTTAACAATCTTCAGGCGTCTGTGTTCACGTATTCGGTTGAACCTTGAGTCCAAAATCGACTAGCCATCATAGTCATTCAGTTGTACATGGGGCTATTACTGATTTGAAGTTTGCAGACTTGTGATTCATTGTTTTCCTTTGAATGTATTTCTTGTTTAGATTTAGCCATCATAGGGATGGAATGAACCTCGTCAGCTATGAGTTTGTTGCCTGCCAAGCTTCCAAGAACGGGGTTCTCATTCTGAGTGAAGTAACTAAACTTTTAATCTCTCAACTTTATTTTTGATTGACTAACAACCTTAAGTTAGGCCATCCTGCAAGCAAAATTTGAAATACAGAGATTTCCTGTGCATGCCAAAGATATAAAAAAAAAAGAGAATAATTATTTCTATGGCAGAAAACATCTTATTTCAAAACAATGGGGGATATAAATTGACAGCATCAAGTGGGAAATCCTAACTAATTCTGCCTTCCATGCTCCTACTATATAAGCTAATACAATATTTAGATGTTTCAAATATTGTATCTTGAAGGATTTGAAATTCAAAACATATTGCAGGTTATTGTGGAAAAAATCACTTTATTGAATTTTGAGTTTAGAACTGTGAAAATCACTTTTTTTTTTCTGATACCCATCAAATTTCACATGTATCAACAGGGTGCAGCTATTGATCGTATCCTAGGAGAAATAGTTCATCACAAAGGCATGAAAGCACTGATTGATTGGCTGTTTCTGGTACTGATTTTGTGCTAAAAAGCTCGCAGTCATAAATTATTGTTGTCATTATCGATTATAATCCGTCTTCAGTAATGTCAACTATTTTCAGACGACATTTGACTTCTTATATATGGATGACAATTTAATTGAAAGCATAAACAAACATAATATGGGGAATTTGAAACAATAGGTTTGTTCTTTCTTCTGATGCTTGTGTTAAAGAGAGCTTCTAGCTAGCTTTTGCTTCTCTGCTTATTTTTTTCTTCTAATTAAATGATATTGTTCTTTTATTCCTCATGTAATAACTATTCTTTTAGTGATAGTATTTCCTTTTATTTGTTCCTATGAGAATAGTTAGTTTCGTCCGGTTTAATTCTACAATTGCTATCACTAATAACTATTCTTTTTGTGATAGTGAGATTAACTTGGGTCTAATAATCTCACTTATGGGATGGTACAACAAATGATTCAATCCGCATTCTATGTGTTTGGCCTTACAAGTAAAGATGTCTCGTCTTCTCTTTGGTATATTGATTATGCGGCCTCCAATCACATGATTTCTTCCTTAGCTCCTCTTGCTAATGTAAAGCCGTACGTGGGAAATATGCAAATTCGTACTGCTAATGGTGAAACTCTTCCGATCAAATATGTTGGTGATATTCCACATACTTTACCTTTAACGAATGTCTTCCATGCACCAGATTTGACTTTCAATCTTATTTCGGTTGGTCAACTTGTTGATGAAAATTGTAATGTTTCTTTTTCCAAATCTGGTTGTGTTGTGCTAGATCAGGACTCGGGAGGGTGATCGGGAAGGGACCTAAATGTGGAAGGTTGTTTTCTCTTAGTTTGCCGAACTATCCCATGAATAAAACTTGTTTTCATTTCTCTCACATCTAGTTCTTCATCCAAAATGTTGCATAAATGCTTGGGTCATCCCAATGCCAAAACATTTTGTATCTTTCAAATTCTGGTTTATTTTCAAATGATGATTCTATATCTTTTAATTGTGATAGTTGTAAGTTGGGGAAAAGCAAAACTCTCCCATTTCCAATTAGTCACAATGAAAGTAAAACTTGTTTTGATCTAATTCATACAGATGTTTGGGGTGTGTCTCCTTTTCCATCATTCTCTCGCCAAAAATATTTGGTTACGTTCATCGATGATTATAGCGGCCATACTTGGATTTATTTTTTGCATGCTAAATCTAGGGTCTTTGATGCCTTTAAACGATTTCTAACTTATGTAAAAAATCAATTTTCAACTTTCGTTAAAATTTTACGATCAGATCCTGGGGTGAATACACATCTGTTATGTTCCAAAATTTTCTTCAATATGAGGGAATCATTTCTCAAAAGTCTTCTCTAAGTACTCCCCAACAAAATGGAGTAACCGAGTGTAAAAATCGTCATATTTTAGATATAGCTCGAACACTACTACTTGATGCGTCTGTACCTTCTCATTTTTGGGTGGAAGCTGTGTCAGCAGCGGTCCATTTAATCAATAGATTGCCCACTCCTAACCTTCAGAATGAGTCTCCATATTTTTGATTGTACAAAATGCATCCTGATTATACTCAACTTCATATTTTTGGGTGTCTTTCTTATGTTCATCTTCCTCCATCAGATCGAAATATGCTTACTGCACAATCTGCTAGATTTGCATTTCTTGGGTATGCACCAGATGGAAACGGTTTTCTTTGTTATGATCCAATTGCTCATCACATTCGTATCTCCGTAATGTTGTCTTCATTGAGAATCAATATTTTTTTTCCAAATACTTATGTCCCTAATCCACCAGCTTCATTCTCTTATCTATTTGATTTTGATGGTAACAACTTCAATGATGCTACAAACTCCAATTTTATAAAATTTAAACCTGGGTTAGTTTATTAACGAAGAGGTCAAATCCGTAGCCAAGAAACAGAGGGTCCTGACTAAGAAAATTCTCCTGCTTCTGATCCTCCACAAGAAGCTTCTGTTGCTGACCTTCACCAAGAGCCTCCACTTCTTAAACGACCCACTCGAATGGTAAAACCACCTGATCGCTTGTCTCTTGTGACTACATTACAATCTGTTTCTGTTCCTACTTCTTATTCACAGGCCAAACAACATCCACATTGGCAATATGCCATGAATGAAGAATTAGTAGCATTAGAAAAAAGTCACACATGGGATGTTGTTCCTTGTCAAGAAGGATGCAAACCAATAGCTTGTAAATGGGTTTGCTCTGTTAAACTTAAATATCTGATGGCTCATTGGATCGATACAAAGCTCGTTTGGTCTGTAACACCCCAAAATTCAAAGAGTAATTAAACACTTTGATTCGGAATGTTATATCATAAATCGTTAATTACTTCACCCAAAAGAAACCACTAATCATTGAATAACTCCTAAAAAAAACCATTCTCCAATGAAAATATATCTCCAAATAAATCCAATAATAAAGTTCAAAATATGCTAAAGGAAATTAAAATAATATCGAGCACCTAAACTCAAATTCTAAGTAACAGAACAAAGAAAAACATTACATAAAATCTCAATAACTTCCAACTCCTGAAAGTCTATCGCCCCAGCAGACAGCTTCTAAGATACTTAGTCTGCAAAATATTAAATGACAAGGGGTGAGTTGTCAACTCAATAAGTATTGCATAATACGTAATCGAAAACATTTATGAAATTTATAATAACATTTGAAGAGTACGTAGATTTTCAAATAATCAGATACAATTAAACTTGCAAAAGTAACATTTTCAAATATAAATAAAACATACAAAAATAACATTTTCGGAAGTAAACTTGTAAAAGTAACATTTTCAAATACAAGTAAACTTGCAAAAGTAACATTTTCAAATACAAGTAAAACTTACAAAATTAACATTTTTAGCATACGATAACGATTAATAACATTTTATAAAAATAAGCTAAAGTCAAGTAGTGTCACCAATACCCCCGGTGACCCGGCCATTTACATTTCAGAAATTGGTACAAGACCAAAATCATAACACTTCAGAAATTGGTACAAGACCAAAATCATAACATTTCATTTGTCGCGTGAGCTGCATTTACATTATCACCGGTGATCAACATTTCATTTACTACTGACGTTGAGCTAAAACATTACTTTCGAAAAAAATAAATTTATATATATAATAATACATTTGCATTACAAAGGCATAAAAGTGCCGAATTTGTATATTAGCTTTTAACCATAAAGTTTTAGAAAAGGCAAAACTCATTTAAAAAGAATTGGGTAACAATATGTTAAGTAAAGATCGATTACATACGTAAGAAACGATTATATATATATATACATAAATTAAAATATTTCAGAACATAATAATAAGGTAAATAAATTTGTTTCCTAAGAAAAACATTTATGCAACTACATATTATGCAAAAACATACTTACCTCTTAGCAAACCACATAAAATCAATCGACCACGAAACTAACAATTCAATCCTTACCCTAAATCACATAATTATATGAATGTCAAAGTCTAATTCATATCTAGGACTGGAATAAGGTCTGACATATCCTTTCACAAACCAAAATCTTGGTACTAGAACTAACCTGTGCTGTTTTTGAAAACTGAACAATGTCTAATGTAGGATTTTTAATTTATTACCTACACATTGGAAAATTCTAAGACTTTGCAAACACATCTTACATAAACATATATATTGATATAAAAACTTTCAGAATTAAATAAAATCAGTACATACCTTAAAATAGTTTAAATTTCGTAGTATTCACGGCTATCTAATAATAGACAGTCCCAAACTGTACTCGTCATTTGAATTTCTAAAAATTGTAAAAACATTAAATTGACATAAAATCTTCAAGAAAATGTAAATAACCCATATTTGGTTTGAAAATAAGATTTTCAAATCAAAATAATTCAAATAAATGCTTTTAAAATATTTATAATTTTGGTTACTAGAATCTGTCTAATACTGGACAGATTGTAGTACCTTTTTTTTTGAAAATTCATAACTAATTTAATAAAACCCTAAAAATATTGAAATAATTTTGAAAACCTTTGAACCTGCTGTTAAACATCTCTACCAAAATTTAAAATTTTTAAACAAGTATACAATAGCGAAAACTATTTTCGAATTCAGACCAAGTTACAAAAACTGATATTTTCAGCAATACGGTTTCAAACTCAAAAATTCATAAAAAACACAGTACATATTATTTTTAAACGAACCAAATTTATTTGGAACCCTTAGATAGTCTAGTTCAAAATATCAAAATGAAAATCACAAAATATTGTAAATAAATTAACTATAAATTTCATAATAATCACAGGTCAGCCCTAAATACATTGATATCGGCAGATAGGGAATCAGAAATCATTATAATAAGCTTTCAGGGTTACTACACAATCAAAACCCTAATATTGATTCCTCTAAGTGTATAAGTAGTAAAGAAAAACACATAAAGCGAAAAGAAACACACCTTGAAAACACTTTTCTTCTTCTTGCTTGAAACCAAGTTCTTGTTAAAAAGTATGGGAGTTTTTATTTTCTCACTTGTCGTTCAAAGCATTTTTTTTAGGGTTCTATATATATAACTCGAATAGGTGAAGCCACCTCTCAACAGTTCAATCATATTTGACTGTTTTAAATGTACTTATGAAGCATAGACACATGAAACACATTATGACCACTAGCTAATGATGGTGGAAGTGCCGATCTATATGCCAAATCTCCAATCTTCTCCAAAATCCCAAACGGACATATAAATCTCGGACTCAACTTATCCTTCTTACTAAATCTCATAACACCTACAAAGTCCAACATAGAAGGAATAAACAATCGTCATCAAAATTAGAGGAATAAAATTTCATATGAAAACTTAGCACATTAAACTATAACAATCCTCAATACTACGAGTCTCGACTATTTATTTAGAGGTCGTACAATCCTCAAAGCATTTTTTTTAGGGTTCTCTATATATATATATATATATATATATATATATATTCAATGATCGTAATAGAGAAAACAAAGGTCTTAAATATAAGATTTTTAAAAAAGGTAGGATTTCTAATCAAAGTCAGAATCCCAATTTTGTTTTTAATATTATTAATATCATTTAAAGAAAGAGTTATATAAGGAATAAAACACTTATTCAATTCTTATTTTTATTTTAAAACTTTAACCCCCATAAATCCATATAAATTACAAAAACAAAAAGCAATTTTAAAACTTAAACACTTAGGGAAACAAATAAACTAAAAATCTGAATTTGGGTCTTACATGGTTGATCTTGGAAATAGGCAAGAATATGGAATCAATTATCAAGAGACATTTGCTCCGGTTGCCAAGAAGACTACAGTTCGTACATTGATTGTCATTGCAACCTCTCAATCATGGCCTTTATTCCAAATGGACGTGAAAAATGCATTTTTACATGGTGATCTTAAAGAAGATGTATATATGAAGCTTCCGCATGGGATCACAACTTGTTCTCCATCTCATGTTTGCCATCTTCGACGTTCTCTATATGGGCTGAAACAAGCTGCGCGGGTGGTTTGAAAATTTTGGCAAGACTCTTCACCAACTTGGCTCCATTCAAAGCACCAATGACCCTTCCATGTTTCTACATTGATCTGAAAAAGGTATCACCATTCTTCTAGTCTACGTAGATGACATTATCATTACTGGAAGTGACAAAGTTGCGATTCAACAACTTGCTTCGTTGCATTCTTCTTTTCACATGAAGGACCTTGGACATTTAACATATTTTCTTGGCCTTGAAGTGCATCGATCAAGTGATGGTATATTTGTAAGTCAACGTATGTACACTAAAGATTTGATTTATTTGTAAGTCAACGTAAGTCAACTAGCCTTGAAAATTCATCTCCTGTTGATACTCCTTTGAAATCAATGTCAAATATTCCAAAGATGATGGAGAATTGTTATCTTGTCCTACAACATATAGAAAATTGGCTGAAAGTTTGGTTTATTTGTCGATTACTCGACCAGATATTTCTTATGCTGTTAATTTGATGAGCCAATTTATGCAGCAACCTCGACATTTACATTTCGAAGCTGTTACATTAGTTATTTGCTTGGCACCTCTACTCATGGGTTATTTTACAAACTTGGTTCATCTCTAACTTTGCACTCTTACAATAATTCTGATTGGGCAGGATGTCTGGATTCTCGTAATTCTACAACGGGTTGGTGTATAGTCTTCTGTAGAAGCAGAATATAGAGTCATGTCTTCTTCTTGTTCTGAAATCGTTTGACTTCATCACCTTCTCTCATAACTTGGTTTTACTCAAATCAATCCTACATCTCTTCATGTTGACAATGCAAGTGCTATGCAGATTACTGCAAATCCCATTTTTCATGAGCGGACCAAACATATAGAGGTAGATTGTCAGTATATTCGAGAAGCTTTTGTTGAGCAGGTTATTACTCTACCTCATGTATCAACCAAGCTTCAAACGGCAAACATTTTTACAAAACCTTTGGCAAGGACATGTCACCAATTCTTAGTTGGCAAATTGATGCTTGTTGATCACTAGCATCAATTTGAAGCGGGGGTGGGGGTGGGATAATTAGTTGGCATAATTAATCAATGTAGAGGGGGTGTGGGATAATTAGTTGGTATAATTATAGCAATGTAGAATTAATTTGCTGTCATATTCTTAGTCATTTATTATAGTCAACTGTATTATTTTATGGGATTGGCTCAACATGTGTCAATTGTAATGTAATTGTTCAATAAGTGGGATTGTATAGTTGTAAATGAGATTGTATATAATGTGATAGCAATATAAAAGAATGATCATCCGAGAGAAATCAGATAACCATTTTTTCCAGAAAATTTTTGTTTTTTATTTCTGTCAGTGCATTGGACACTTTCTACGGAAGGTGCGCTTTTCTTCACTTACAATTTATAAGAGTAGCTGTGGTTAGTGCTGGCAATTTGGGTCGGGCACAAACGGGCCGCCCGGCCTGGCCCGTTTTTTTCACGGACCTGGGCCTGCCCGGCCTGCTAGCGAAACGGGCCAGCCCAAGCCCGTTTCGCTGGTGGGCCGGGCCGGGCCCGGTAAGGCCCGCAAAGCCCACAGCCCTAAAAAAATTTTAAAAAGTTTTTTTCTTAGCGGCCCGTCAAGGCCAGCCAAATTTTTTTTTTCAATTTTTTTCAAATTTGAATTTTTTTAAAAAAAATTTTGAATTGAAGGGTAGCTTTTATAATTAGTCAGGTAACCGTTAGGGGGGAAAAAATATTCAAAACTTTTAAAAATTACATTTTTTTTAAATCTTTTACAATTTAAAAAAAAAAAATCGAAGCCCGACGGGCCTGTGACGGGCCGGCCCGTTTAAGGCCCGACCCAAGCTAGGACAGGTCTGTCCTTACACGGGCCTTGGACCCGGGCCAGCCCTTTTTTTGTCTACCAGGCCGGGCCGGCCCGGCCCGTTTTCCCTGATGGTCCGGGGGTGGCCTGGCCCGTTTCACAGACGGGCCTAATAGGCCGGGCCGGCCCGTATTGCCACCACTAGCTGTGGTTAATTTTTTTAAAAAAAATTAATGAATATCTAGCCAGAACACATGCTTATGCTTATGCTATACCTGGAGCCAAGGTAGCAGATGATGTCGGGGCATCCATGTCACAGTTTTCACCTGGTAAAAGTGGTTCCAAGGTAGCTCGGCCCTTGTCTGCTATAGAAAGGAGAGTAACTAACAACCTGACTACTGGTGGTTGGTGGCCTACAATTCGAACACTTAAATCATACTTACAGCATATGACTTATCAATGTTGCTTAAATGGGGATGTCAAACAGGCAGGGTTGGAACTTAACAGGCCTCTGCTGTAGACCTCTGACTTTCTGGAGCAAACAGACAATAAGTATACTCTCTAGTCTCTTAACAACTATTCACTAGCTTCCAGCGGCTAACAACAATCAGGTTTGTTCTCGGTCTATCAAACAAAAGAATAGAATCTTGCATCACCCCTAAACTATACTGCCCACTCTTCTCCTTTCTTTTGTGACTTATCTTGTACTGCTTCATCGTTATCATTGTGGTTAATATAGCATGACTAGAAAGTATTAACTAGTTGCAAAAGAAACAAAATATGATACTTTATATGTGTGCTTTTATGCAAAATATTTACAAAGTCTTGTTAGCAACAAGGGCTGCTGTGTGGCTTGATATAAGATAGAGATGCCTAGAAGTTTGACAATTTTGGTATGGAAGGGAATGCTGTAGTTGTCATGCATCAAGACATTCATTGCTCTTGTCTTTTTATATCTATGATAATGCAAACAAGAGAATCTAAGCATACCTTAGAAAACCAGAGAGATCTTTACTAGTCGATTTGATTGGACAAAAAGATCATTTCAGAATTTCAAAGATGAAAATGATCAAAGAGAGGTGCCTTGATACAGGGGATAACTACTGAGCATGCTTACAAATACAATGCATGGAAGTATGGTCAATGTAGATGATGGACAATATCCTTTATTCCCTTCTTAGCAATACCACATAATTGTGATCCCACCAATGAAGGGTTAGCAGAATGATCAAGCCTGTGGTTTGACATTCCGACTTCCATGCATGTATTTGTAATCTATCTTAGGTCCTTTTGTCTTGTTCAAGCTTGTTTTAATCTTTATTGGATTTGAAATGTAGTATTTTAGCTCTACAAATTATGCAATAAGTATTTTAGCTCTACAATCAGCCAAATAGCTCGTGGGCAGAGTTCATGACAGTAAGATACTAGAACCTGTCCAAGCTCATGAGGACAGTAAGACACTAGTCCTCATCTTAATGAAACTATACAATTTCTTTGCATATTTCCATACAAATAGGTCAGGAAAAAAAAAATGGAAAAGAAAATAGTTGATGCTACAGTTCGGATTTAGAATAGCCGATAGAATTATCTTACCAGAGGAAGTTCAAGTTGATTTCATCAGTAGCAGTAGCCATGAACTGTCTATGGCTTGTCTCAATTTGGGTGGCCAACTCAGAATAAAAGATGATAGCATGCCTGTAAAGCAACGAATCATTCTGCCAAACTATCTTCATTCCATGCATCTCTTCTCACTCTAACTCGTTCTCCCTTAAAGTGCATGTATTTCCATTTACACTGGTACTTTTTAAGAAACGGCTTGCGCTTCTCTTCCTGACCTAGCTTTCAAAAGGTACGTGCAATTCTTCTGACAGTATCTTCATCAGGCCTTACACCCAGCTCATCCATATCTGCAAATGCTTGAATGTACCATGAAAATTTAGAAGTTTTGACACTACAGTGAAGATTCTCAAGAAAAACAAAAAAAAAAACAAAGATCCAAAAAAGCAGAACGATCACAGTGGAGAGTGGAAAATTTGAGGCCCTGAACTAGAAATATAGTTCACTGTATATGACCACCAACCGTACAAATAAGATTGGGTTGAAAGTGATGGATCAAGAGCACACAGTATATGATCATTTACCAAGTCTTTTCATGGACATTCTCTCTTGCCATATTTATGTTCTCATCAACTGTAGCTAAACGATACATTCAGCTAAATATAAAACACAAATAACATACAAGACCTCTGATTATGTATCAAAATCCAGCTTCTTGGTCAACGTGACAAAAACAGAATCTTGATTTCAGTGGACTGTAATACCAGGTAGTCTTTCGTATTCATACACATAAACATGAAATGTAAGAGGTATTCTCAAAGTTTTCTATTCTCTTAAATTCAATGCTTCCCATTTTGTAGCATGATTGAGATTGGCATTTTTGAATCAAACCTAGTTTAGTCAACAGTAAACCTAATATATGCACATTTTCAATTAAATTTAAGTTGCTAAAGGTCATATATATCCATCAAGTTTTTATTAATTATTAATTGTGATTTCAATTACATAATTTTGTGTAATTACTCTTGGTAGTTTTCAAGGAAAGTATAAGAACCTTGAAAATAGGCACAGATTGACTACAACCTAGCCTACAGTATGCGCTTGAAATGACTTTGTATCTCTTAATGCTCGGAAGGATATCTGGATCCTTCCCTCATTTGTGTTGGACAACCCTACCCAAATCATTGTTCTTATCTGATATAAGGACCCTATACCATCCTTGTCACACATTGGTCTACCTCACCTCATACCAACAATATTAGAGATGACCTATAACATTGAACTTTCTCATCTCACAATGTACAAGAGAATATTGAGCATCACACTGCTAAGCCCTGTTCATGACATTGCCAAGAAAGAGAGAATAAGCTCTCCCATAATTCTTTTAACATATGATGTCAATTCCATGTTATATAAGATGTCAATTCCAAATAATATCTCTTAAATCTAATAATAAGCTCAAATTCTTGTCCTATGACCATCTAGACCTAAGTAACTGATGTCATCTAAATTTGTGCATGCAATAGCCTATATATGACCACAAAAGCACATATTGAATTAAAGAGTAATACCTTAATCACACACAACCGTCGACCATTTTCATGTACGACAGCAACCCAACCAATTCTAAGTAAATTGTGACACGGATTCTTATTAGTGCTTAAATACAATCGTTGGCCTCTTTCTTGTCGGCTTAAGTTTTTAGATCTGATGATTACTAACATGGTATAGAGCTGGTTTGACCCAGGAGTTCTAGGTTCGAGCCCCTACGTGCTTAAATACCGATGGATACTAACCGTTCTTAACTATTAAATTATACCTGTTGAGATTGAATATAACATACTATTTTGGAATTGTATAAACAAATATATAAAATGGGCGTAGCTAATAAGATAGACATTTGAATTTAGTAACACTATATAACCAGATTCATCAATGATTCAATATTGCTAGATACAGTCTGATGAACTAAAATCAAAGAAGAAAAGCGAAAACAACGAGAGAATATGGCATACCTTCAGATTGAGGAGGCTTAGCAGCAACAAAAAAGTGTCCCAAAGCAACCCAAAGACAAAACTGATAAACAAGTATAGATTTGAAGAACATCTTCAAACACCCAGAAACAAATATGCCGCTTTTCGATCTGGTTTGAAGCTCCCACTAATTAACATTAATTAGATAACTAAAACAACTTTGTTCTAACCTCTAACTAAGTTTACAGAGAGTGAAAGCAGGAATTGAAGCAGAGCGGGGTTCCAGTGAATCAACTTAATAGATTGCCGTCGTATTATAATTTACGTTGGTGCATTCAAACCACATTGTGTGTTTTAAACACATCAACCATTCATAATGAATGCATATGACAAATATAGAAGCTCATTGATTCCTCAAATACATAGAAGAGTCTAAATATTCAAGTGATAAGAAACGCACACAGTAGTCCCTTTCTTCAAGATTGACCGTGGTATCTTCCCACCGAGGAGTTGCCACTTGCCATTTAGAAAGCTGATAAAGGCGAGAATGATCAAGCAATTAGTGTGCTGGACATTGGAACTCAAGGAAATCTAGAAATTTGGTTTCATTAACTTACATGAATCTCATAGTCCCAGGGATTGGGACATTGGGAAGTTCCCCAGTTAGGTTGTTAAAACTAAGATCCCTATCCAACATCACAAGATCAATCATAAAAGAATATGCACACGACAGCAACTTGTAGGTCCTAAGAACATCTCTAATGCTATTATACATTTGGAGAAAATGGAGTGCCACATAGGATAGATACTAAAGAAGTTAGAAAAACTCTCTCCAATGCAATTATCTAAGTTGTCTATGGAGATGATGTGGCAAAAAAAAAAAGTTAAAGAATATGAAGTTGAGTTTCTAATTCTAGGAGAGATAGAAACTCTCCTAGAAATGCTGACTAGGATTTCTAACTATTTCCACCAATAATATTAAAGCTCATTTAATTGTAAAATAAAAGAGGAGGGAGAATGTAATAATTGTTTTATTATGATTTGTCAAAAAATAGATACATATTTGATTTTAGATAATTGCAATGGAGATGTGAATATGCATTTCTCTATAAAATTTTCAAAAGTGGGCCCATTTTGAATAGAAATGCTGATGTGGCACTATTTAGAAACTCAAAAATGCATAATAGCATTGGAGATGCTCTAACAACATCTGCTTATTTAGTTTATGTTAAAACATTGATTCTGCTTTAGCAAAAGGAGCATATCAATAGATGTACAAGAGTAAAGAACTCTAGGCAGCTTAATTTGAAATCTACAGTATGTAAATAACCACTATAGGCTACATAGAGTGGACCAGAAAGCACCAACTTATGCATAGAATATGAATAGAATTATAGTTTAGTACAAGTATTAGAAAGCCATACCCGGCTACACAATCAAATTCAGTCAAATCTATATAATCAGTTCTTGCAATGAATAACGATGCAACTAAAAAAATAATAATAATAACCATTCAAAAAGGATTTAAAATTTCAAAAAGCAAATGTTAAAAGATGAGAATTTTACTTGAGAAAATGGTAGAGCGCCAATTACTCTGTAAATATGTAGTACAGTGTCCTTTAGCCTCATAAATTGGATTTTCTTGTTTTGGTATTCTACATGAGGAAAAAATTATCTTGATTAGACATATTTTTATAGCAAATTAGAAGAGGTGGTGGAATGCAAAACCATTAGAAGTCTTATTCTGTAGAGATGCATGAAACTTCAGTATCAGTTGAGCTACTTGACAAGAGTCCACTCTTAATAAACCACTTTACATTTGTCAAACCATGCATATATCAATAAGAAAAAAAAAAAATTAAACATTAAAAATCAGTTATTTCTCAGCATACAGTACATAAAAACGTTTTTAGATGTCTTCTTTTGTTCTTTGAGATTGATGGCTTCTTTAAATCCCCATCTATTTTCACTTAAAACAATAATGAACACAGGATTCTAGCTTATAGTGTCACATATGTTTCGAATTATATGTATATAGAACACAACAGTTCATACATGCATAAAGTGTGTCATGACTGATTAGATACACAAGAATTAGAGAAATTCAATTGTATCTCAGATACAAAAGACAAAGAGGTATAATTTTCCAGGCATACTATGTAGGAAGTCTGGTTTTTAGTTTTCAAGCAAATAATAGTTTCAAATTGATAAATGAATACATAAATACTTATAGAAGTCGCAGATTATTTAGTCCCCAGATATACCGAGGTATCTCTCCAATGATACTACAGCTCCTTAAAATACTGTAAATCCAAAGTTAATCATATTAGATATAAGTGATAACAATTCAAAGGTGAATAATTTTACTTCTTCATCAACATAACAGAAATAAGCAATGAACTTACATCCGACCAAGGGCCGTCATATTTGCAAGCTCAGGAAAGGCCTGATTTTTTTCCATTTGTCACTAATCCTCTTGTATAGGTAAACTTATTGATAAGATCAAAGAGTCAACAGAGAAGGATCCAGATTAATGTGTGATTGAGAGTAATTATAGATGATTGACAAATCAGTGTAAATGATTGAGAGTAATTATAGATGATTGACAAATCAGTGTAAACTAATTACAGATATTGTGTAATTGAGAGTGATTATAGATGATTGACAAATCAATGTAAATCAGCCATAAATGGGCTCTCATATTGTATTATATATATGACTATGAATCAATGAGAAAGTCAAGAAAAACATTTACCTTCAATCTAATATCTCTTCATGGTATCAGAGCCAAGGGCTCACAAAATAAGTAGAAATTTCTTGTCTAAATTTTCTAGCAAATGGCGGCCACCGGTTCTTCCTCTTCCTCCTCTTCATCCTCTCTCTCCTTTTTCCTCATCTGTACCAAGCATTATGAATTCCCTAAATGTCAAACTCACTAAAACAAATTATGTCTTATGGTTTGCCCAGATAATTCCCCTCCTTCGAAGCAGAAACCTTCAAGGATTTATAGATGGCTCTCGACCTTGTCCTCCAAAGTTTTTTCTGGACAATGATAGCAACTCAACTACTAATTATGACCCAAAGTATCTAAACTGGTTCCAAACGGACCAGATGGTGTTATCTTGGATTAATGGTTCTCTGTTAGAAACCATTTTAGCCACTGTTGCTCCATGCTCCTCAGCTCAGGAATCTTGGGCGCGTCTTGAAGAAAGATTCGCATCTCAAAATCAACAATTTGTGGTTGGTCTTCGATTTGAGTCAATGAATATTCGTCGTGGTGATTTATCTATCTCAGACTTTTTTGATCGGATCACTGGTGTAGCAGATCCACTCTCTCTGTCTGGTCGTCCAGTATCGGACTCGGTTTTAGTTGCCATTGTGATGAGTAATGCGGGTCCTCTTTTTGAAAGTACAGTTGCAGCTGCTCATGCAAGAAAGACACCGATCTATCTCACTGGTTTAGAAGTGCTACTCAAGAGCGCCGAAAGTCGTCTTCTCATTGTCCAGACGCCGGCACCAGATATGCCTACTGCTATGTATACGGCCCGCGGTGGTCGTCATGGTGGTCGAGGATACACCGCACATCGTGGAGGTGGTCGCAACTTTGCTCACGGACGAGGGTCTATTTCATCCTCTGGCTTCTCCTCTAATCATACTGGGGGGAAGAATGGAGGATTTCCTCCTAACTTGTCTAATGGGCATTCTTCATCTGTTACTACTCAACAAGCCACACAATTTGGGTCATCAAGATCCAAAGTCCAGTGTCAGATTTGTGGTCGCATGAATCACTCGGCTATTGATTGCTTCAATCGAATGAATCTTGCCTTTGAGGGTAGAGTTCCAACTCAAAAATTATCTGCTATGGTTGCATCTAGTACATCGATTGGGGATCAA
This sequence comes from Dipteronia sinensis, assembly GCA_033220585.1. Taxonomy (NCBI): domain Eukaryota; kingdom Viridiplantae; phylum Streptophyta; class Magnoliopsida; order Sapindales; family Sapindaceae; genus Dipteronia; species Dipteronia sinensis. Next base: position 6,791,107 of record CM065641.1, on the reverse strand, counting down.
TCTTGGTTAACAGATACTGGAGCTAATGCTCATGTCACTGGAAATGCTACTAATTTGGCAACATCTCGGGAATATCTTGGTGCCGACAATGTTGGTGGTGTTATTGGTGGTGCAGGTTTGCCTATTAAATCTATTGGCAACTCTATTCTTTCCCAAACTTCTTCTTCTTTTAAATTGAATAACATCCTGTTTTGTCCTAATGCTTCAACTAATATTTTGTCTGTCAATAATTTACTCGTGACAATAACTGCTACTTCACTTTCTTTCCGGATTCATTTTGTGTTCAGGACTTGGTGACGGGGAAGATACTTTTCCAATGGGAGAGTAGTAATGGTCTTTATCCGTTTCCTGGTTGTGTGTTTCTCCCTAATCGTCAGTTTGCATTTATTGGTGTTCGAGCTCTAAGGGATGTTTGGCATGCTCGATTAGGTCATCCGTCGTCTTTAATTTTAAATAAAGTTATTGCTTCAAATAATTTGCCTTGTTCTGGCAGTGGGTCGTTTTGTTGGTCTTGTCTTTTGGGAAAAACTACTAAACTCCCTTTTCATGATAATTTTTCGGCTTCTACTTCACCCTTGGATTTGATATTCTCTGATGTATGGACCTCACCTTATGTGTCTAATGTTGGTTTCAAATATTATGTCATATTTATTGATAATTTTTCTCCATATGTATGGATTTATCCCGTGTTTTTAAACCATATTTCAATAATTTAAACTTCTGGTTGAAAATATGTTTTCCCGAAAGATAAAATCGTTGCACACCAATGGTGGTGGTGAATACACTAAGACATCATTTAAGCATTTTTCTATAAAATAATGGGATTGATCATCGTCTTACGTGTCCTCACCATTCTGAACAGAATGGGATTGCTGAGCGCAAGCATAGACATATTGTTGACATGGGTCTTACCATGATTGTACATGCTTCGATGCCCATCCAGTTCTGGGCTGAAGCTTTTCATACGGCCGTTTATTTAATTAATCGGCTTCCATCACAAATTTTGGGATTTTCAAGCCTGAATCAACTTTTATTTTCCAAGCCAATAAAATTCGATTTTTTAAAAGTTCTTGGGTGTGCATGTTATCCATCTTTGAGGCCGTATAATACAAATAAACTTCAACTTCGGTCTAAACGGTGTATTTTCTTGGGTTATTCTTTAAACCAACAAGGATATAGGTGTTTCGATTCAAGTACGGGTCGTGTGTTTTTGTCTCGTCGTGTGGTGTTTAATGAACATGATTTTCCTTTTAAAGATCGCTGCACCTCACCCCCTGGAGTAGACTCCCCGTAATCAAATAATCTCTTGTGATAGAGTGGACCCATCTTAATATTCCTATTTCTAGTCCACAAACACCACAGATCCCTCATCCCTCTTCACCTGCTCCGATCATCATCCCTACTGCCACAACTTTACTTACACTGCCATTACCACCATCAAATATGAAAGCTTGTGAATCTACTGGAGACGTTCCATCTACAGTCCATTCCATGCAAACACGAGCTAAGTCTGGTATTGTGAAACCTAACCCAAAATATGTTCTTACTGCCACAGTAACTAATAATTGTGTGGAGCCATCCTGTTTTGGGCAGGCAAATAAAGTTGAGGCATGGCGTATGGGAATGGCAGATGAATTTAATGCCTTACAGAAAGCAGGCACATAGCAACTTGTTCCTCCACATCCATCATTTAATGTATTGCCAAATAAATGGGTATATCGCATCAAAAGAAAATCAGATGGGTCTCTTGAACGCTATAAGGCTCGGCTTGTGGCCAATGGATTTCATCAACAAGAAGGTCTTGATTATGATAAAAAGTTTAGTCCGGTGGTCAACCACAATACTATTCGCTTAATCGTTGCTCTTACTGTCAGTTCTGGTTGGCCTATTCATCAGTTGGATGTTCAGCATGTGCTTCTTCATGGCTAACTTACTAATGATGTCTACATGAAACAACCAACTGGCTTTGTTGATCCTCAATTTCCTCAACATGTGTGTAAACTGCTACGTTCCCTATATGGTCTTAAACAGGCCCCGCGGGCCTGGTTCCAGTGTTTTTCTAATCATCTAGAAGATTTGGGTTTTCAATCTACCACATCTGATTACACTTTGTTTACATGCTTTAATGGCCCTGACCGAATATATCTACTTATTTATGTTGATGATATTTTGATAACTGGAACTAATGTGGTTGAAATTAATAGGCTTATCTTGGATATGGGACATCTTTTCTCTATAAAAGATTTGGGCTCTCTTTACTATTTTCTGGGTATTGAAGCTTCTAGAGGCACTGTTGGGCCTTCATCTCTCCCAATCCAAGTATGTTACGGATCTTTTAACTAAGACAGACTTGCTTGATTCAAAGCCAGTTACCACTCCTGCTATTAGTGGTCGACGATTGAGCATGTTTGATGGCGATCCACTTCATAATCCTACAGAATTCAGAAGCATTGTTGGGGCCCTGCAATATCTTACTTTGACTCATCCAGATATATCATTTGCAGTCAACCAGATTTGTCAATATATGCATTGTCCAACTACTACTCATTGGGTTGCGGTAAAACGAATTGTTCGTTATTTTAAAGGTACCATTTCTTATAGTCTTCACTACACTCCGGGCTCTGTACAATTACAAACATATTGTGATGCGGACTATGCTGGTGATCCCGATGATCGTCGGTCTACTGGTGGATTTTGTGTTTATTTGGGTCGTAATCTTATCTCATGGTCTTCGAAAAAGCAAGATGGTGTCTCACGTTCAAGTACAAAAGCTGAATATCGTCAACTTGCCCTTACCTCCGCAATAATTTCCTGGTATAGGTCAATATTCAAAGCACTACGAATTAGTCTCTCTTGTCCCCGGTTATGGTGTGATAACGTTAGTGCCATTTCTTTGGTCTCTAATCCTGTCTTTCATGCTCGGACTCGTCACGTGGAGGTTGACTATCACTATGTTCGTGAGAAAGTGGTTAGAAAGGAACTCGAAGTATGCTATGTTTCCACCTTAGATCAAAAAGCAGACATTCTCACCAAAGGTTTATCTACATCTCAATTTCGACATTTAGTGTCCAAGCTTCCAGTCCGCTCTCCTCCTATCAGCTTGAGGGGGTGTGATAAGATCAAAGAGTCAACAGAGAAGGATCCAGATTAATGTGTGATTGAGAGTAATTATAGATGATTGACAAATCAGTGTAAATGATTGAGAGTAATTATAAATGATTGACAAATCAGTGTAAACTAATTACAGATATTGTGTAATTGAGAGTGATTATAGATGATTGACAAATCAGTGTAAATCAGCCATAAATGGGCTCTCATATTGTATTATATATATGACTATGAATCAATGAGAAAGTCAAGAAAAACATTTACCTTCAATCTAATATCTCTTCACTTATAATGATCCTATGAAGAGCTTACAAGTCTGTTAAATTTTTCAGCTCAAAGAGTTCCATTGGTAAATTTCCACTCAACCTATTAGATGATAGCCTCGTGAATTGAAAAATCAATTGATAATCCAACAAATGCACTGCTTGTTGGCAGAAACTAAACATAAAGAAGCCCTTGTAAATGACAGACAGCATTTCCAAGTTAACCAACTTCCCAAGCTGTGCAGGGACTTTCCAGGAAAATTGGTTTGCTTCAACGTCCCTGGTAAAATTGATGTGTTGAGGTTGCTAATACAACACATTTGTTTAAACTCTCCAATAGACTCATCTCTAGAAATGTGCACACGCATGCACGTACACATATCCAGAAAATATTCTCAACTGTGATTTGAAGTATTAGAATGGAAAAATATTCCACTTTCCACCATCCAAATGGATCCAGGAAGCTTGAGGGAAAAAAAATGGATTGGTTAAATATTCTCATAGAAAAGTAAGTTATCTCCTTGAACAAAAAGTAATATCCATTCCTTATGTCTAAGAATAATGGACTGTTCGAGAGTCATAAAATTCATAAGAAGATGGAAAGTTATTTATTTATTTTTTTTAAATTTTGAATAGATTAGATTTTATTGAAGGCCAAAAGCCAAAGAGAAACCGAAAGCAAGCTACAACAAGCCTAGTAGCAGCAGCAACAAGCTGCAACAACCCAACAACAGGAACCAAACAGGATACAAGACACAAAACAAGAGCCTAAAAGAGCAAGCAAGCATCCACCAGAAACAGAACATGCAAAGCCAGGACAACCCAACAGCGACCAACACCAAACTACCAGAAACAGAGCAAGTTGACAACGAAGCAAAACAAAGCAAACCACAAGACCACCAAAACAAAACCACCGTTAGACGCCTCCGAAACCCTCGCCCCACTCAACTATTTCCCTATTCAAAGAAACACCCCTCTTGGCCAAGCTGTCAGCATAGGAATTAGAAGTTCTGGAACTATAAATGACAGAGGTGCTTCCTAAAGCCCTGAGCATGGAGCAAATGTCATAGATCATGTTCACGAGCTTTAGGTTCCCGAAATCTACATCATTCACCCAAGCAACCGCCGTCCTAGAATCACTTACAATCTGAATACTTCTTCCAATAAAAGAAGATTTCGACATACAAAGATAACAGGCCTTATGAATTGCCAACACTACAGCAGAAATGACATCAAAGTTTCCCATGAAAGCAAAGAAGATGGAAAGTTATTGACGCAAGCACGCAGCGGATATGGAATTATCAAGCCAAATCCATGGCTATTGGGAATAAACCAGAGGACTTGAGTCTGGTAACAATTTTATCAGCAAAATATCAAAATTATCAACCCCTACAATACCTAAAGAGACCCTATATATAGTCTCCTAACAAGCCCACTACAAGGACCCTTTTACAAGCCCAATTCAACAGTACTACAAATATGAAAAAAATAACAAATATAAATAAATCCTCCTACATCAGTTATGATCAATTCTTATAGGCCCAGCTAACATGTAGATGTGTTAATGACAAGAATCATCATACCGGTGCATCAAAAAATTTGTATAACCCAAGAAATCAATGCTTACAAATATATGAGACTAGTAATATTCCCCAAATGACTGGGTATGTTGCCTGATAATCTGTTTCCAAAAAGAGAGCTGCATTGACAACTATCAATAAATTAAGAGACAAAAATGAGTTGTATCTACTTAACCTGATAAAAAAAATGCAGATATAGCTTACATTAATGTTAATTGAATCGGAGCCCATTCAACTGGTATTGACCCATTTAAGTAGTTGTAGGCAAAATCACTGTAAACCAACCACAGCATTAGTCCAACTTCATAATGTTTCACACTTTAGAGTGTCTTTCTAATTACCAATAAACTTCCACGAAAGGAAAGGAAAACGATAAATAAAGAAATTAAGATCGTATCACCATGTTTTCTATCTGAATTATGAAATGGAACAAATTATAGAAAATTGTTTGAACACAGATACTCACATCTAGATCAAATTTAGGTGGCTCAATGTTGAAACGCCGTTATTCCCAAAAGATGTATATGGTCGAAATACACATGTAACTATTACAATCAAAACTTTAATTAGCCAATCTCCATTGTTTGGAATTTGAACACGTAACTTTTTGATCAAAAAAGCTCTAGAACCATGTTAAAAACACCGTTAATCATAAATGCTTAAATTGACAATCTTTTTTTTTTTGAAAAGGTATTTTATTAAAGGGACACAAAGGTCCAACACAACACACCCCACAACACAAACAACCAACAATGCCCCAAACAGCAAAACAAACACCACCTGATCAAGAGGCTACAAAAAAACAGTGGAAGGAACACCAACCAGCCCCAACACTTGCAAGACAACCCACAACATTGAACACTGAGAAAGCTCCTAAAAAACGACTGGGAATGACTACCCAAAAAACTCAGCAGTCCCCCCATTCAACAAAATCACCCGACAAGCTTGATCCCATCTTTGCCAAACTGTCCGCAAAAGAGTTAAAGATTCTCGACTCAAAGACCACCTCCATACCACCAACTGAGTTCATAGCGCTACGAATGTCCCGAATTAAATTAAAATGATCAATATTTCCGAAATCCCCTTTGTTAACCCAAGACACCGCTACCTTTGAGTCGCTGATCACCGAAATGGTTCGACCTTGCAAAGCCACATTCGATTGGCACAACTCAACAGCTCTTCCAATAGCCTATAACTCAGCTAAATTGGAGTCAGAAATCCCCATATAGTAAGAAAAGAGGCACAGAACTTTTCCTTTCGAATCTCTCAAGACCCCACCAATGCCCGCATGCCCTGGTTTGCCTCTTGAGGAGCCATCTACATTGAATTTTAGACTCTCATTTCGAGGAGGAATCCAGTCAGCTATTGTAGACTTCTTCCCTGTCTTTGTCTCCACACATAATTGATTAACATTACATAACAGTGCTTCTACCGAATCCAAAGAACCTTTACCCAGGTGTTTAAACCACCACACAATTCTGAGTTTAACCTCATCAGCCATCTGCTCAATCCTTGGTTCCTTTCCTTCAAAGAGAAGCTGGTTTCTTGCTTCCCAAATGGTCCAAACAATTGCACAAAAGAGGGAAGACCACACTCTCTCTTGTTTGGGAGTCGGACACAGCCCAATCCAATTATCCATCCAATCTTTTATGCTAAAGTTAACGCAGAACAACACTCCCCACCATGACATACAGACCAGCCAAATCGAGCGTGCCCACGAACAATGAAGAAAGAGATGGTCAATCGATTCCCTCTCCACCTTACAAAGAGGACAGTCCAGATCCACCAACTGGGTCATCCCAAAACTGTGTAGCACCTCCTTAACAAACACTCTACCTTTCCATAATTGCCATAGAAACATCTCTATCTTTGGAGGGCAGCACCCCTGCCACACGAGTTTAGGAACATTCTTAGACAAAATCCTGGGATCCTCCAGCTCTTTCCGAAAAGACCTCACCGTGCACATCCTTGTTGTGTTTAAAGACCAGGCAATCGTGTCTGTAGAACTACTTCTTATGGGAGTACAAGCCAGAAGAGCGACAAAACACCCCCATTGATCTTTTTCCCAGTCGAAAAGCAGTCGTCTAGTAGAAATGGACCAAACCCATCCATCTACAGACCAGCTTCCAAAACTATTTACCACACCACTCTTGTTCACAGCAAAAGCATTACACCTTGGGAACGCTTCCTTCAGAGGTCTGCCATCGACACCTAAATCCGACCAGAATTTTGCCCTGTCTCCTTTACCTATCACTGTCCGAAAGCCACGGTTGATCACCGCTGCTGTTCGAGTCCCCTCCCTCCCCAAACTCTCAATGGACTTAACAAAAAAAGAGGCGTCTTTTGAACTTTTCCAATCCCAAAACAGCGGATTCCCCTCCACTTTATATTTGGAGCACACCACCCTACGCCATAAGGAAGCTTCCTCTCTACCAAATCTCCAAATCCATTTGGCTAACATTGCTTTATTCTTGTCTAGAATTCTCCCAATGCCAAGGCCACCTTCCTTCTTATCTCTGCAAACGTCACCCCACTTCACTGCATGAAGTTTCCTTTTGTGCTCACCATCTCCCCATAAGAAACATCTCTGAAGCTTCTCGATCTTTTGTGCCACCCCTACCGGAATTTTAAACACAGAGAGGAAGTAGGTGGGAATGCTTGAAATCACCGCCTTAATCAGAACCACCTGCCCCCCTTTGGAAAGGAATTTTCTCTTCCAAGGAGCCAACTTCTTCTCAATTTTGGTTATTAGGGGAAGCCAAAATTCCTTAGAACCAGGTCTTCCCCCTAGAGGAAAACTGAGATAGGAAATAGGGAGGGATGCTTTATTGCATTTGAACGTCTCTGCCCAACAAACGTTCTCCCTGTCACAGTTCTTTCCAATCCTCAGAACACATGACTTATGAAAGTTTATTTTAAGCCCCGACGCCATCTCAAAACAACGTAGCACTCTTTTGGCATTGATAAGGAAATCTAGCCTTGGTTTGATGAATAATATAGTGTTGTCGGCGAACTGAAGGTGAGATATGTGCACTTTGTTGTCCTCAAAACTTTCGCCCTGAATCAAATTTAACTCTGTTGCTTTTAAGAGAAGACAATTCAAGCCTTCCACTACTATGTTGAAAAGGAACGGAGATAGTGGGTCCCCTTGTCTTAGTCCTTTTTCAACCTCTTAAATTGACAATCTCAACAATAGTATTTGGACACTGACACTTGAGGTTTCAAGTGCACAAAGTAATTAAAGTTTACAACTCGTTTTTGAAACTAATGAGGAAAATACAGTTAAAATACCCAGGAAAAGACTTGAAGAGAAAGCAATTTATAATAATTTCATTTCCTAGTTTGGAAAGAAAATCGGTTATAGTCCTTTCCCCTACATTGTAATTATTTTTGTGTGTTTCCTCCATATAAAATTCTAGGCAACCTAACAGGGACTAAACACATTTCATGAAACATGGAATTTTCTGAGAATGGAACATAGACCCATAATTCATTAGTAAAAACCCTGAAAAGAAAAAAGCCAAGAGCAATACAAAAACTATTTTTATCCTAAACCTATCAAATAAGGAGTTGCAATGATTGGAGCGTTTCTTTTAATCCTAATTAAGAAAGAAAATCGATTTTATTCCTCTTTAACAATTATAGAGTACAAAACCCCACCCACAACATTAAAACAACTCTAACATTACTGTACCAGTACCGCTAAAGTAGTGTATAGCATGGTCAAATAAAATTAGCTTTCAATCATTAATTTTAGTGAGAGATAAGACTAAAACATCCAAACACATATTTATTCAATTATTCCTAGTTCTATGTATTAAGATAACTACTGAATTGATACCCATTTACTCTCAAGTCTCAACTCATTTGAAGAAGTAACAAATTATTCAATTTCTCGTGGATAAACCAAATTAATTTCGTACATATATATTAGAATCATTGTTCTAGCATTGACATCGAAATTCCAATCAGTAGCTCCTACTGTTTTGGCTGTTTGATTGAGTGCATCAACTACACCACATCCACATCCAACAAATAAATATACGAGACAAGCATTCAAACTCAGCATGATCTCAAGCAAAGGTGTAAATGACTATTAAATTATACTTGTTGAGAAATGCCTCTTTAACTATTAAATTATACAATTGTTGAGATTGAATATACTATTTAGGAATTGTTTAAACAAATATTTAGAAAATGTCATCAGTATTGCTGGTTACAGTCTGATGAACTAAAATCAAACAAGAAACGCAAAAACAAAGAGAGAATCTGGAATACCTTCAGATTGAGGAAGCTTAGCAGCAACAAAAAAGTGTGTCCCAAAGCAACCCAAAGACAAAACTGATAAAACAAGTAGAGATTTGAAGAACATCTTCAAATACCCAGAAAAAAATATGCCGCTTTTCGATCTGGTTTGTGTTAGAGAATTTTCAAATTAAATTTTTAATGGAAATGATGCAATTTTCAAAAGTGGTGTTAATTGTATTTTTGTTATGAGCAGATACAACCTTATAAATGACGTAACTTTCTTTCAGTGATGTTTGTGTTAAATTAAATTTAACGGACACTATTTCAATAATAGTTGTAATGGTCCATCAAAAGTTGTAATGTTTGGCGAAAGAGTGCATAACACTCTATAAATTGGATTTTGTACACTACTTGTAAATTATCATATATTTAACCGGTTTACTTATAAATTGCTGTCTCCTTCTATATTCTTCTCATCTAATTTCTTAAATTTTTATTCATTCTTTTTCTTGTATATATTGTCAATATTCTATTAAACTGCAGCAACAGAATATTGTCTCTTGACGGGTTTGTCATCAACGGTGTTCATGGTTTAAATCGTTAGTGCACAACGATTTTAAACAATTGAAGTTTCATTATATCTTGGAGGCACATTTGCATAACCCGGTACTTGACTCAATTGGTTGGAGGCAAATATTGTCTTAAGGAAAGCGACTTCTGTAACGTGCCTTGTAGCCCACATGTTATATTACCGTAGTGATTTTTGTTCTATAGACAACAATTTGGTTCAACCTAATTTCCCAGTGACAGCGAATTTCGACAGAAAATGTACACAATTTCAGTTTTGAAACATATATTTCTAACAATCTTAAGACACTATTTTTTGCTACTACAATGGCACCTACAAGTTCTCTGTGAGAGTTCGCTATGGACTTTGTGAAATTGGACCGTTTTGATGGAGGCAATTTTATTCGTTAGCAAAAGAAGTTGCATTTTTCAGGGGTTCAGGGACTAGCAGACAGGTGAGAGTTTTTCAAAACTTGGTACCTGACAGATGTGAGATGGAGAAGGTGCAACATAATCCTAGGTTCGATAGAAAGGTGAGTGCAAAAGGTGTTTCTCATTGCTGTCACATCAAACAGCTGAGAAAGAGGCCAGCTGTTATGACTCTGCTAAAGAAGGCTAGGGATAAGGGCAAAAACGTTGTTCTGAGGAAACCCAAGGTTAAACCTGCCTACTACCAAAGTGTTAACGTTAAATTGGATCTTGAAAAAGGTAGGAAAGCTTTCTTGTTAAATGGGAATGGAGGGGATGGTAGCACGTCCAGCTCAGATTCCGAGTGTGACTTTTGGAAAAGGGATGGTGGAGGAAAATTCAAAGGTGATTGCTCTAAAGTGGGCCTAGCTGGGACAAACGAAAGATTAGGGCTAGCCCAAGAGGATTCTGCAGTCGGGTCAAATCACGATAACATCGAAGTTGGGCTCATGACAGCATCTAAAGCCCTTGTTGAAGGGCCAAGTATGGGAGTAATTGAAGTGGATTAGGTTTGGGTTGAAATTGGCTCAAATCAAAAGTCTTCATCTGTTAAAACCTTTCTTATAGCTGATTAAAACTCTTTTGAGAAGGTCACGCAGAGGTCAAATGACAACTAGCATCAATCAGATTGTACACAAAAGGAAGAAACATCAATGTTGTCATGGAATTTAGAGGTTGAGATAGCAAAAGTTATTGAGGCTAGGGTGGCCTTAGGTTATAAGTTTCATAGAAATGCGAAGGATGATAGTGGTGAGGTAGCCAGAGAATGTGTTGATAGCATGATGGCAGTGTCGTCAAGCTGTGAGAAAAAAGAAGGGAAATGAATGTCGGATACAACAAAGAAAATGAGAGATAGGAAGAAGGTTTTCTCAGCAAATAAGCATACTATGAGAATGAGATATGTGAAATCTCGAGAGAATCAAAATCTTGCTAGCAGACGGGGTAGCGACCAAGCTGACAGAAGTTTTAAAAAGACATGAAATTTGGAGGAAGAGATGGCTAAGGTTATTGAGACTGGGGTGTCTCTAGGTTTCAATTTCAATGGTAATGAGAATGAGATTGGTGTTGAGATAGCTAGGAAAGAAGTGGAAGATGAGGAGAATTTAAGAGTAGACAAGCAGTAATAGATGGTTGCTTTTTCTTTATGGGTTTCTTATGTTGTTAATGTTAGCTATTTCTTGGAATGTCAGAAGCTTGGGTAAAGGGGAAAAGAAGAAAATGGTTCGTCGCTTGGTGGAGGAACATAAGCCAGGCATTCTTTTCTTACAAGAAACCAAACTTAAGTCTTTTGATGATAGATTGGTTAAAGCTTTGGTGGATCGGTTTTGAACAAAGGCTTAGCCATGAATGGGGAAGGAGCTTCAGGAGGATTAATTTCTTTGTGGAATGATCAATTTTTTGAGGTAAAAGCTTGCATTAGTAATAAGCATTGTATTATCCTTGCGAGAATTCTTATGGCTTTCAAAAAGGATGTGGTGATGTGTAATGTGTATGCGGTTTGTGTTGAAAATGAGAGGAAAGTCTTGTGGGATTTTCTTGTTAACTCCTAGTGTTCGTTTCACTAGCCTTGGAGCTTGTGTGTGGGGGTGGGGGGAAGGGATTTCGACGCGGTTCTGGATAGGTCGGAAAGGATTGGGGAGGGTTGTTGTCAGACTTCTATTAAGAATTTCAATTTTTTTATCTGAAAGGAAAAAGTGGTGGACATTCTGATAGTTGGCTTGACCTTTACATGGACCAATTTTAGAGTAAGGGCTGCTTGGGTGAGGTTGGACTATTTCTTGCTCTTGCCGGAATTCATCTCCTGGTTCCCTAACTTGGAATATAAGGGTTTCAGAAGAAGTGTTTCAGATCACAATGCTATTGGTATTGGTTTGCCGAAGGTAGATTGGGGGCCAATTCCTTTCCGTTTTTTAACTGGTGGTTAGAGAAAATTGAGTTGATATCGAAGGCTATTAAGGGATGGAATGAAGGAAGTTCAAAAGGTACAAATGGTTTTGATATTCAAGCTAAAGTAAAAGCGACTAAAATCGCTATAAAGAAGTGGTTGGCAACAAATTTGAAGAAGTTGTCCCCTTTAGGCTTGCTGGAGAAAAATCTTGCCGACATCGATAACAAAGCAGAAAAGGAAGGGTGGTCGGAGGATCTTAGAGCATCCCGCATTCGTATTGTAACGGGGTTATAAAGATATTGCCGAAAGTAGGAACAATCTTGGAGACAAAAGTCCAGATTAAGTGACTCAAGGAAGGTGATAAAAATTCTAAGTTCTTTCATTTTATAACAAATGATAGAAGACCTAGGATTTTATCTCTGATATTTCTTTTAATATGGTAGTGCTTACGGAGCCTCAAGACGTTAGAAGGGGCATTTTTGACTTCTTTAAGAAGCAATATGAAAAGGTCTCATGGTCTCGCCCGTCCATCAATGGTCTCGATATTAAGAGATTGGAGTTTTTTTAGAGTAGAAATCTTGAAGAGGATTTTAGTATGGAGGAGATTTGGAAGCCGTTAGGAATTGTGATGGTAATAAAGCTCCGGACCAGATGGTTTGAATTTTAACTTCATTAAGTCAAACTGGGAGAGTATAAAAGTGGATGTTATGAATTTTTTTGTTGAGTTCCATAGAGATGGATCTCTGATTAAGGAGCTAAATAATACTTTTGTAGGTCTCATTCCAAAAATTCCTAAGCCGGTGAATATGGGTGATTTCCGTTCTATTAGTCACGTTAGAGCTATGTATAAAGTGGTTGCAAAAGTGTTGGCAAACCACCTCAAAAGAGTGATTCATTCACAAATGGAGGAAGAGTGGGGATGGCATCTTTTGGTGAAATTGGATTTCCAAAAGGCGTACGATAGTGTGGACTACAAGTTCTTGATTAATATGATAGAGAAAATGGGTTTTGGCTCCAAGTGGAGAAATTGGATTAGTGAGTGCATTTCTACGCCTACTATGTCGATTCTTATTAATGGATGCCAGACCCATATTTTCGATATCGAAAGAGGATAGAGACAAGGGGATCCTCTTTCCCCCTTTCTATTTAACATTGTTGTGGAAGGATTGAGTGCTCTCCTAAATAAATCAGTAAACTTGGATCTTATTTAGGGTAAGAGCATTGAAAATGGTGGTTTCCATGTTTCTCATTTGCAATTTGCCGATGATACTATTGTTTTCCTCAAACCTAGCTCAGAATTCCTAATCAACTTGACGAGAATCCTTCGGTGTTTTGAGTTATCTTCCGGTTTGAAGATAAATTTCCACAAGTCTTGTGTCGTCAGAGTAGCGAAATGTGTGAGTAATGATGATGTTTGGGCCGATTTGTTTAAATGTAGGAATGATAGCCTACCTATTTCATATTGAGGTCTCTCTCTTGGTTCGAGGCCTTGTTCTAAGTCGTTTGGAATGCAGTGGTTAATAGCATCGAGAAACGTCTTGCGCCGTGGAAGCGGACGTTTCTTTCGAAAGGGGGAAGATTGGTTTTGATCAAATTAGTTTTGAATTGTATTCTTACCTTTTATATGTCAGTGTTTAGAATGCCGGTGTGTGTGGCCAATTAGATTGAAAGGTTGCAACGAAGTTTCTTGTGAGTGATGGGATTGAAAAGAGAAAACTGCATACGGTGGATTGGATTACGGTTTGCAAAAGCAAGAAGAATGAAGGCCTTGGGATTGGGAGAATTTCGGACAAAAATGATAGCTTATTGGCTAAGTGGGTGTAGAGGTTTGGCTATGAACCCACGTCGTTATGGGAAAAGGTGGTGTGTGCCAAATATGGGGTTGATGTTAAAATACTGAGGTGGGATTGGAATAGCATTGGTGCCTCATCTTTCTTTGTTAAGGTTGTTGCCAAAGTGTTATCGTCTGATTTAAAGGCTGGAAGGTCATGCAAAAAGGTCTCCAAGTGGTGGTTGGTTATGGGGATAATATTAGGCTCTGGAATGATGTTTTGGAGGATTCGGTCCCGCTCCACACAACTTTTCCAAAAGTTTTCGCTTTGGCTTCTAACAAAGAGGGGTTCATCATCAATTATGGTAGGTGGCACCAGTGTAGAAGGGTGTGGTCTGTGTCGTTGAGAAGAGAGTCGTTTGATTGGGAAAAATACCATTGGAATTGTTTTTTTGCGATGCCTTCATTGTATTATTGTGCGGAAAGATATCAATGATACAATTGTTTGGAGTCTCATCCCATCTGGAATTTTCTTTGTGAGCTCCTTTAGAAAAATGCTGGAGGAATTACATAGTGGTTCCCATGTTGTTTCTAGGTTGCCTTGGAGTGGGATTTGCCCTTCTAAAGTGGAGTTTTTTTCCTGGCAGCTGCTAAGAGGTAGAGTTTTTGTGGTTGACGTTCTTCAAAAGTTTGGATTAGTGGTGGATCTGGTTTGCAAGCCGTAAAATAATAAATAAATAAAAACTTTGAATCATGTCTTTCTCCACTTTTCTTGGTCTTGGAAGGCGTTGTCTCATTGTATGAGCCGGTGGGGGTTGTTTGATGTCCTAATGTTTGCATTAAGGGGTGGTGGGAGTGTTAAGAGTGGCATGTGTCCCTTTCTAAGAATTTCAAAAGTATAGGACCTGCTGTTCTTTGTCACAGTTTGGACTACTTGGGAGTTGAGGAATGTTACGGTTTTCAAAGGTGAACTGGCTAGTGTTTTGCAAGCTATTGATATGGAAAAATTTTGGATGGTTTGGTGGTTCAAACATCATAATCCAGGATCTAAGGTGGCTCTTACATCCTTGCTTTTAAACATTTCTGAACTGTGTATGGATCCTAGTCATATCAAAAGGAAAAAGGTTGAAGCCTGGATTCCTCATCTGAATAATGATTTGGAGTTTAACGTTGATGGCTCAGCTTTGGGGAAGTCTAGTCTGGCAGGCATTCGGGGGTTCTTAGGGATTGTAAGGGCAAGGTCTTTTGTATGTTCTCCTTCTATGTAGGTGTACACGACTCTAATACAGCGGAGGTTCTGGCTATCCACAAAGCTGTGGATCTTTGTTGCTCAATTCCGGATTTCATGGGGCAAAACATAGTGTTTGTTAGTGACTCGATGGTGGTGGTTTCTTGGATCAATGGTAAGGGCATTAGAATTTTTAATCATGTCAACTTAATCTATGACATTCAGAGCAATCTAAAGTTTCTTGGTGGTGAGGTGATGTTTAGTTCGAGAGCCTCCAATCAATTTACGGATAGGCTTGCCAAGATGGGTTCTAGTATAAAAGGGGACTTTGTCGAATGGGGTGATGCTAGTAGATGTGGTTCAAGATAGCTGTGATGTTTCCTTTCAAAATTCCTTTGTGCAGGTGGCTTGGTATTCTAAAGACACATGAAGTTATAGAGAACTGGTTAAACCATGGTGGAGATGTATACAATAGTAGTTGTGTAAGTAGGAGATCAATATCATCCCCAAATCTGGGTTCAGCTTGGAGGGGGTTGGATTGATATGGGAGATACTTTGAATTGTATTGTGTTGTGGTTTCTTTCCGTTGCTATGTTCTGCCTCTGTTTTTGTTCATTTTCGTTTGTTTTTGTCGGTAGTTGTTCTGCTTTGCTTTTTGTTTGGTTTAGTTTTGCTATGTTCTCTGTGTTATGTTTTTGTCTCCTTTGGCTTTGTTGCTCCTGCTTGTGAGTCGTTTGTTTGTTTGTAGTTTTTCTTCCAACCTTGGTTCCCTTCTGCGTGTTTCCAGTTTGGCTTATCTAACAATTTTTGTTGTTCAAAAAAAAGTTACATTTTCTCCTGTCAACATTGAATGTGGTGTATGTACTGACAACACCGAAGCCGGTCGAACATGATGATGAAACCATGACACAGATCCGTCAGCATCGCAAGTGGGAGCAAAATGATTATATCTGCAAGGGTCACATATGCAATGCAATGTCCGATGCTCTTTTCGATCGATATCACAATGTGGCTACTGCAAAAGAATTTTGGGATTCTCACGAGGCAAAGTATATGGTAGAAGATGCTACAAGTAAGAAATTCTTGGCCTCCAAATTTTTTGATTATAAAATGGTAGATAGCAGACATGTGGTTGAACAATTTCATGAAATTAGACACATTTTAAATTAGTCTAGCCAACACAAAATGAATATGGATGAATCTGTTATTGTTTCTACTATTATTGATAAACTCACTCCCTCTTGGAAAGACTACAAAAGGAGTCTTAAATACAAAAATGAGGATTTTACTCTGGAAGAGTTGGGCCAACACCTTCGCATAGAGGAGGAGTATAACATTAATTCTATTGATGACCAGGTCAATTCATCCTCTAAGGTTCATATGGTGGAGGAAGGGAAAGAGGCTAAGCAAGTCCCTCAACACTCCAAGGACAAGAAGCGAAAATTTGATTCAAAGAAGAATCAAAGTTCTAAAAAGAAGGGTTCATGCCACCACTGCTGTAAGCCTGGCCACTTCAAGACAGAATGATGTCTTTTCAAGAAGAAAAAGGAGGAAAATACCTCAAATTTTCTAGGCTATGATATCCGAGATCAATGCTCTCGAGGATGATACTGCATGGTGGATAGATTCAGACGCTACAAGACATGTTTGCAAGAATCGAAGCCTTTTCACTACTTATGAAAAAATAGATGATGGAAATATACTCTACACGGGTAATTCCTCCACTACTATTATTAAAGGAAAAGGCAGTGTGCAAATAGAGTTTACTTCTGGGAAGATCTTGACTCTCACTGATGTATGTCATGTTCATGCGGTTAGAAAGAATCTTGTGTCTGGAAGCCTTCTGATCAAACATGGCTTCAAACTTGTATTGAGTCAGATAATTTTGTATTGACCTAAGAAGGAGTGTTTTTAGGGAAAGGATACTAGTATGAGGGCATGTTCAAGCTAAATGTTATTAATAAAATAAGTTCATCTTCTACTTATATGATTGACTCATGTACTTTGTCTTTATGGCATAATCGGTTAGGCCTAACACTAAACGATTACGTGACATGTCTAGTTTAAATTTGATTCCAATGTTTAATAATGATATGCATGAAAGATGTAAAGTATGTGCACAAACTAAGATCACTAAAACACCATTTCCTAAAATTGATAGAACATCTACTTTATTGCAATTAATACATAGTGATGTATGTGATATGCATAGTAACCCTATTAGAGGAGGAAAGAAGTATTTTGTAACTTTCATTGATGATTACTCTAAGTATTGTTATGTATATTTGTTACGTTCTAAAGATGAAGTCTTAAATAAATTTAAAATTTATAAGGCTGAAGTAAAGAATGCAAGTGATGGTAAGATTAAAACTCTTAGAAGTGATAAATGAGATGAATATCAATTTCTTGATTTTTGTGAAAATATTGGTATTGTGCATGAAACATCTACTGCATAACACCACAACAAAATGGTGTAGCAGAGAGAAAGAATAGAACACTCATTGAGATGGTTAATGCAATGCTTACTAATTCTGGTTTAAGTAAAGGTTTCTAAGGAGAAGCCTTGTTAACTGCATGCCATATTTTAAATAGAGTACCTAATAAGAAAAAAAAAACTACGCCATAAGAACTTTGGAAGAAAAGAAAGCCTAATATTTCTTATCTTAGAGTTTGGGGCTGTAGAGCCATAATTAGACTTCCAGAACCTAAGATAAAGAAATTAGGTGAAAAATGTGTAGAATGCATATTCATAGGTTATACATAATGAAGGTCGATGGAACTATTGATAAGTTCAAGGCAAGATTAGTAGCAAAGGGCTTTACTCAAAGGGAAGGTCTTGATTATTTTGATACATATGCACCGTTGCGAGAACTGCTACTATTAGAACTTTGATTGTATTACCATCAATTTATCATCTTGAAATACATCAAATTGATGTAAAGACTGCTTTCCTCAATGGAGAATAGATAAGGAAATTTATATAAAGCAACTTGAAGGGTTTGTAATGCCTAGACAAGAACAAAAGGTTTGTAAACTTGTCAAATCCTTGTATGGCCTTAAACAAGCTCTGAAGCAATGGCATGAAAAATTCGATAAAATTATTGTTTCAAATGGTTTCTGAATTCATGAATCTGACAAATGTGTATACAGTAGATTCAATGGAAACAAATGTGTAATTATATGTCTTTATATTGATCACATGTTAATATTTGGAACTGGTAGTGTGAGCATTGAACTAACAAAACCACTATTGTCATCAAACTTTGACATGAAAGACATGGGGCTTGCTGATGTGATTTTGGGTATAAAAATCATACGAAAGGATGATGGCTTAATACTGACCCAATCACATTATATTGAGAAAACATTGAAGAAATTCAATCATTTCGATAGTAAGCCAATATCCACACCATATGATCCAAACATAAGGTTATACCCTAACACTGGGGGAGTAATATCACAATTAGAATATGCTCGTATCATAGGGTGTCTTATGTATGCCATGACATGTACTAAGCCTGATTTGCCTTCCTTGTAGGAAGGCTTAGTAGGTATACCAGTAATCCTAGTCAATTACATTGGCATGTATTGTATAGGATTTTGAAGTATTTGAAGTATACTATTGATTATGGTATACATTATTCTGGATATCCTTCAGTTTTGGAAGAATTTACTGATGCCAATTGGATCACTGATAAAGATGATCATACATCCACAAGTGGGTCAATTTTTACGCTTGGTGGATGAACAATCTCTTAGGGTTCAAAAAAGCAAACTTGTATAGCTGATTCTACCATTGCCGCTGAGTTTATTGCATTAGCATCGTGTAGCAAAGAGGCAGAATGGTTAACGAACTAATAATATAAAATCAATTGTGGCCAAAACCAATGCCTTCAATATCTATCCACTATGATAGTGAGGCAACTTTATCTAAAGCATATAGCTAGATGTACAATGGCAAGTCTATGCATATTGGTCTAAGACATAGTTATGTGAGATAGTTGCTCACATATGGTGTGATCGCCATTGATTATGTCAGATCATGTCAAAATCTGGCAGACCCTCTTACAAAAGGACTCACAAGGGATTTGGTATCTAAAACTTCAAGAGGGATAAGACTGAAGCCATCATTTAAATATCACCAATGATGGAAACTCAATCCAACACTTGAAACATCAAGATCTTGGGTTCAATGAGCAAAGTACATCATATGTTGTGATCGCAAGTATTATAAAATTTATATATGTGTCCCAGAGGTAAAAGTGTTTGGTACCTGTATGTACTAGGAAGGATAACCTTTTAAGCTTTTTATAGACTTTGTTATTGGTGTAATTTGGAAAAATAACACGTCAGCGTAAACAACGTGAATTGCGGGAACAACAGGTGATGTGTCAACGAAGAAGAGTTAAAATCAGCTGACCTAAGATGATCAGTAAACGACCCCGAACGATTGATCAAAATCACCTAGATGGTCGGGTTGGGAAATCCCGACCAAGGTAATAGATTGATCAAATATAGTAGTTCGATCGGGAATGAATCCCTGGTCAAGGGTGAAAGAGATCTAGTCGGGTTTGGCAGATGGTCGGTTAAGCGATGCGTGTACAATTTAAAGATGTACTCGGATGACTTGACATACCAATAAACTAGAATTCAATGCAATCACGACTCAAATACGTAGAGAAAGAGTCACACTTAAACAAGGCATCTTACCTTGCAGTATACTCTGATAAGGAAATAAACTTCCTTATAGATATCAGATTCCAAGTCAGGCAACAAGTTTAATTCATTCGATTCACAGAAGATATAAACGACTCAGATAAGTCCGAGTTTTATTAAACCTATACCACATTTTCCTTATTTGTACTCCGGAAGTTAAGGATTATACATGTATAAATAACCCCTGAAAATATCGAAGAGGGGGTTAATGAATTACTAGTTTAGAAGAGCGATCAAGGAAGGCTGAGTGTGTAACAATTACAATATAGTGAATTTTTCTTCTTGCCGTCACCGGCAACCGTGGATTTTTTCACTTTGAGGTTTTACCACGTATAATCTTTGATGTTTGATATGTTTGTTATTTATAATTCATTATTCAATTGTTAGTTCTATTTTGTGTGACGCGTGATCCACATAGCTTGATCCAAAAATCACCGTCAACAGACTTATAACAGATTTCTGTTAGGATGTTTTTACAGGGACATTTCGGATAACGTCTACATGTATGAGCTTCGAGGATGATGCCATCATCTATGTAATTTGGCTTATTACTAAAACGTTCATGAAAATCCAAGATATAGACGCAAGACCTTTACATGCGTCAGCAATTTTTGAATACTTGAGATATTGAAAGATTATGTGTGAGACATATCCGGTTAGTCAGATGAGGTCGTTGGTTCAAAGCTTGCCTACCATGCCACCTTGACTGACTTTGTTGTGTTTCGCTAAGTGAAAGGTTCAATCGAAAGACACCTTCATCTGTGCATAAAATTTCCAAGCCCATGCAAGACATTTTCAAATTTATTTAGTAAATAGTGGAGGATTGTTAGAGAATTTTCAAATTAAATTTTGAATGGAAAGGATGCAACTTTCCAAAGTGGTGTTAATTGTATTTTTTGTATGAACATATACAACCTTACAAAGAGACGTAATTTTCACACGAAGATGTTTTTGTGTTAAATTAAATTTAACAGACACTATTCTAATAATAGTTGTAATTGTCTGTGAAAAGTTGTAATGTTTGGTGAAAGGGTGCATAACACCCTATAAATTGGACCATGTACACCACTTGCAAATCATCGAAAACTTAACCAGTTTACTTACAAATTGCTCTGTCTCCTCCTATATTCTTCTCATCCAATTTCTTAAATTTTTATTCATTATTTCTCTTGCAAAAAAATTGCCAATATTCTATTAAACTGCAGCAACAGAATATTGTCTCTTTACGGATTTGTCATCAACGATGTTCGTGGTTTAAATTGTTAGTGCACAACGATATTAAACAATTGAGGCTTCATTGTATCTTAGAGGCACATTTGCATAACTCGGTTCATGACTCAGTTGGTTGGGGGCAAATAGTGTCTTAAGGAAAGCGACTTTTGTAACGTGTTTTGAAGTCCCGCATTTTATATTAATGCAGTGATTTTTGTTCTACAGACAACAATTTGGTTCAACCTAATTTCAGAGTGACAGCGAATTTCGACAAAAAAAGGTACACAATTTCAGTTTTGAAACATATTTTTCTAACAGTTTGAAGCTCCGACTAATAAGTAACATTAATTAGACAAAACTAAACAAAGTTAATAGAAGCAGAGTGGGGTTTCACTGAAGTGAATCAACTTAATAGATTGTCGTCGTATTGTAATCTACTGGCTGATTTGTCTGCTAATATGTATTTTGGATAAAACACGCGAATCAATGTCATAATAGTTATGCTTAAACTTTTAAACTATCGGTAAATGCATTGAGATCCTTCAAGTTTGGTATAAATACGGTTTAGAGAGCAAGCATGAATTTGTTTGAGGAATTGAATATCTTTAATCGTTTTCTTTTTTAAACAATTAATAATTAAGAGCAATTTAACTGCACTTGTATCAAACTCAAACTTTAGGATGTTAGAGAAATATTTGAGTAAAAAGAATAATGATGAAATATATTTTGAGTTGCTACTGCAGAGCTCTGATATTCTATATTATTAAAAACAGAGTTACAACTCAATATAAAGAGTCTATAGAGTACTCTGGAATGCTACCTAGGTAATATAAGATGCATAGGAAATATCAGATACACTAGGAAATATCAAATACATAATGACTCAAATTTGACTGCAGTAAGTAATTGCAAACACCAACTGTTCTTGAGAATTGATGAACTCTTAGACTTCTTAATAAGTGCATTAATTCCAACACTCCCCTTTAATGCACTTTCTTGACAACTCCAATTTGTTCTCTGAGAAAACAAAATCGCTCCTTGGGAAGTGCCTTGGTCAGAATATCAGCAAGCTGCTCTTGAGTTCTGCAATGCTTTAACAGAATTTCTTCATTCTGCATTGATTCTCTGATAAAATGATACTTGATCGCAATATGCTTTGTACGATCATGACTGACTGGATTTTTACCAATAGCAATGGCTGACTTGTTATCGCAATACAAAATGGTTCCACCTTCTTGCTTTTCACCCATATCTTCAAGAATTCTACGAAGCCATATAGCTTGAGAGGTTGCTTTGGCAGCAGCAATATATTCTGCTTCAGCAGTGGACTGAGCAACAGTTTTTTGTTTCTTTGAAACCCATGAACATATTCCAGAGCCAAATGAAAAAACATATCCCGAAGTGCTTCTCATATCGTCAAGACAACCAGCCCAATCACTATCGGAATACCCAAGTAATCTTGAATTTTCTATTGTCTTATATGAAATTCCATAATCAAGAGTACCCTGCAAATATCTCAAAACTCTTTTTGCAGCTCCAAAGTGAATTTGGCTAGGTTCTTGCATGTATCTAGAGAGCAATCCTGCAGCAAACATTATATCAGGTCTGGTAGCAGTGAGATACAAGATACTACCAATAAGACTTCTATATACTGCTGCATCAACCTTCTTGGCCCCATCTTCTTTCTTCAATTTCTCATTTGCAATTAATGGAATGTCCACAGAATTACATCCCAACAAATTGAACTTTTTGAGAATATTTTCTGTGTATTTTCTTTGAGAAATGAAAATCTCATTTTTCATTTGAGATACTTTAATTCCCAAAAAATAATGCAGTAACCCCAAATCACTCATCTCATATGTGTTCATCATATCATTATTGAACTATAGAATCATGCTCTCATCATTGCCAGTGAAAATTAGATCATCGACATACACTGAAACAATGAGAATAACAGCTCCATTCTTCAACACATAAAGTGTATGCTCATTTTGACTTCTCTGAAAACCTCGCATAGTAAAATATTTATCAATTTCAGCATACCAAGTTCGTGGAGCCTGCTTCAACCCGTACAAGGCCTTCGTCAACCTGTAAACTTTATTTTCTTCCCCTCCTGCAAGGAAACCTTGCGGCTGCTCCATAAATACTTCTTCCTTCAGAACTTCATTCAAAAAAGCTGACTTAACATCAAGCTGGTAAATTTTCCATTTCTTTTGTGCAGCAAGAGCAATCAAGGTTCTAATAGTTTCAAGTCTTGCAACAGGTGCAAATGTTTCATAGAAGTCGATACCTTGTTTTTGAGAAAAACCTCTAGCAACAAGCCTTGCCTTGTGTTTCTGAATGTTGCCATCCTGATCAAATTTTGTTTTGAATATCCATTTGACTCCAATGACCTCTCGATCTTTCGGACGATCAACAAGCTGCCAAGTTTGATTCTTCTCAATCATAGCTATTTCATCATGCATTGCTTTCCTCCAAACTTCATGTTGTTGAGCTTCTTCAAAACATTCTGGTTCAAATT
This sequence comes from Dipteronia sinensis, assembly GCA_033220585.1. Taxonomy (NCBI): domain Eukaryota; kingdom Viridiplantae; phylum Streptophyta; class Magnoliopsida; order Sapindales; family Sapindaceae; genus Dipteronia; species Dipteronia sinensis. The sequence goes on along the minus strand of CM065641.1, from coordinate 6,767,537 downwards.
CAGAAAAATTGCAAGATTGATACAAGTCATTCAGCAAACGAGTATTTCTTGGAGGACTCTCAGGAGATGAAATTCTACTGGAGCTTGACCTTGTAGAACTTGATGGTAACTGAAAAACACTTTCTGGCATTTGCATTCTAGTCTGAGGAGTTTTCGGACAAGAAGAATCTGTACTTGTGCTTGAACTTGCTAAGTTTGATGATGATGCAGGGTACATAGATGCATCTTGTGATTGAAGAATAGCAGGAGGCTGCTCAAGTTCCTTTTTCTCTTTCCAATCCCAAGCTGCATTTTCATCAAAAATAACATCTCTGCTCACAATTAGTTTTCCAGTTTTAACATCATATAATCGATAACCCTTTGTGTTGGAACTATACCCAACAAAAATAGATTTTCTACTTTTCTCATCAAATTTGGTTCTTTTTTCAGCATGTATGTGAGCATAACATACACAACCAAAAATTCTGAAATGTCTTACCGAAGGCTTGAATCCACTCCAAGCTTCAAATGGAGTTTGAGTCTTCACTGCTTTGGTTGGACTTCTATTGCGAATGTACACAGCTGTATGAACAGCTTCTGCCCAAAAACATTTAGGCAAACACTTCTCACTGAGCATTGATGTTGCCATTTCCACAATGGTTCTATTTTTTCTCTCTGTGATTCCATTCTGCTGAGGGCTGTATCCTACTGTCAATTGCTTCCAAATCACTTCATCTTTGCAGAAACTTTCAAATTCCTTAGAGGTGTACTCACCTCCCCTGTCACTTCGAATTGTTTTAATGCTGCAGCCACTTTGTTTTTCTACAAATGCTTTGAATCTCTTGAATACAAAAAACGTTTCTGATTTTTCCTTCAAAAAATATACCCACGTCATCCTTGAAAAATCATCAATGAACAAGAGAAAATACCTTTGCTGGCTTATTGAGGGAGTTCGCATTTGTCCACAAATATCTGTGTGAACTAGCTCCAGCGGTGCTCTTGCTCTCCAAGAACTTTGTCGAGGAAATGATATTCGGTGTTGCTTGCCCATAATGCACCCTTCACACATATCTGCAACTGATTCAATCTCTGACAACCCCTTTACCATGTTTTTCTGCTTAAGAATCTTGAGTCCATTAAAGTTCAAATGACAGAACCTCTTGTGCCACAACCAAGTGTCTTGAACTACTTCACTCTTCATGGCCATAATAGCTCCACAATGAAGATCAATAGAAAAATTTCTATTTCTCTTCATCTGTACATATGCAATCACCAAATCTTTTTCTTTTTTATCAAAAATAGTACAGCCACCATCCTCAAAATGAAGACGATAGCCATTTTCAACAAGCTGACCAACACTTAATAAATTTTGATTTAATTCAGGCACAAATAACACATCATTCACATAATTCAGGCACAAATAACACACCATTTTCAACGATTTTTGTTGTTTGAGATTGAGCTTTGTCTGAAAAGCACTCTCCACATACTGATCATTACGCATCAATCTCCTTTGTTCATGAGACTCTAAAGATCCCATCAATTGTTCAACTGATAAAGTGGTGAGATCTTTAGATTCCTTAATAGCTGCAACAATGTGCTCATACTTTTCAGGTAAGCTAATCAATATCTTTTCAACTACCTTTTGATCAGTAACATCTTCACCAAGAGTTCTCATATGATTGACAACTCCAATCACTCTAGAGAAATACTCTTTTACTGATTCAGATTCTTTCATCTTGAGATTTTCAAACTCTCTACGAAAAATTTGGAGTTTGATAACTTTCGCCTTACTGTCACCTTGAAACTCCCGCTCTAGAATCTCCCATGCTTGTTTTGCTGTAGAAGCTCTCATAATCCTAGGAAAAATGGTTGCAGTAACTCCATTTTGAATTTTTGAAAGAGCCTTCGCATCTGTCATCCGATCTGCTTCAAGCTTCTCCTTTTCTCGTGTTGAAAGTTCGTTCTCTTCTTCAGGTTCTTTGAAACCTTTATTGACAATGTTCCAAAGACCTTCTGACAAAAGTAGAGTCTTCATTTTTACCTTCCAAAAATCATAATTTTCTCCTGCAAAGTTTGGAAGGAGAGAATATGGAGATGATGGATTTTGAATCGAGGAAGATGACATCTTTCAACTTACTAAAAGAAAATATCACTCAACCAGATCAGTAAACACTGCTCTGATACCAATTTGTTAGAGAAATATTTGAGTAAAAAGAATAATGATGAAATATATTTTGAGTTGCTACTGCAGAGCTCTGATATTCTATATTATTAAAAACAGAGTTACAACTCAATATAAAGAGTCTATAGAGTAGTCTGGAATGCTACCTAGGTAATATAAGATGCATAGGAAATATCAGATATACTAGGAAATATCAAATACATAATGACTCAAATTTGACTGCAGTAAGTAATTGCAAATACCAACTGTTCTTGAGAATTGATGAACTCTTAGACTTCTTAATAAGTGCATTAATTCCAACATAGGAGACATCACTGACTTGATGTAACAGAGCTATATATAATAGTAATAGAACATTAACTGAACAATCCCCAAAGCTGTTCCAATTGCAAAAAGGGTTTCAAATTAAAAACTTTGTTCGACCCACATGAGTGGATTAAGAGAATCATGCGAGTCATCACTACAGAAATATGGCTCGACGCGTCCGCTTTGCATGTCATAAACTCCCATGTATTTTGCTCTTCCCTGCCTCTTCGGAAAGTGAATAAAACCTGGATGCTCTGCATCATCTTTAATAAAATATATACAGTTAGGTCGACAATAATGAGAAGCAGTATGTGTCGTTTCGATGGATAGTGAGCAACTTTTGCACAGAAAAAGAGCTCTATTCCCCAAGCTTTTGATCTCTCTCCATCCGGTAATGTTAGTGCTCACGTCGAGTTCGAAAACCCGAAAATGAAATATGTAACTATCCACTCTTTTTCGTTCAACCACCAACAAGGCTCCTGCCGATTCTAAAATGTATAATTTCCCGCCACAACCATGTTTTTGAAGATCGGACGGCATTTGGGTGACTTCTTGTGCAATGGTCGGATCATCACCCCTAACATCACAAGCCATTATTTCATATAAATCATTTGTAGCATAAAACATGCCTTTGTAGTAGGTAACATCCGAGTAAGGAGCCGTCCATGTGTCTATTGTTGTCCAAGCTTTATCTCCAGATCGAGCAAATCCCAACTTTTCAATATATCCAAAAATAACCATGACTGTATAATCTGACGTTGACGAAGGATTGGAAGATAAAACACATTTGTGGATAAAATCATAAGCATACACCATCCTGGTGCTGGCGAGAGGTAATTCCAGTTTCCAATATTTGAATGCATGGATTGGTGGGAGTTTAATGTGAAGACGACATCGTGTAAAGGGATGCAACATAGAGATTCTCAAATATTTGCTGATGGTTATAAGCCATCCTTTTGAAGAAAAGTATTTCTTGTTATGAATTTCGGGTAACTCAATTTGCCGACTCATGTTTCTAGAGAGACTGAAGAAATCACAGGTTGTGGAGGTTTTGGTTGCTGGAAGAAGGAGCATTGGAATCTGAGTAGACATGAACCTGAAATGATCTTGAATAACAATAGCAGATCGCCACAATGAACAAACCCCACGGAAAGCAGTAAAATCTTCGTACAATTTTATTTTCTTAGCAATCTCCACCGCAACATCATCATTAAGTTGATCCCCCCAACAATGGCAGTAATTGCGTTTGCGCTTCACCATGATGAAGATCTATGATCACAAGTAGTGTTTAGAAGAAACAATTATTGAAATTATGATCAATATCCAAATAAACTTGTTCTTCAGACTGCAGGCATATATATATAGTGATTCAAACGCAGGATTCCTTTTTCCATTTGGAAAAGGAAATTAGGTATTAATTACTTCACACTCAAGTTTCCTTTTCCAATTAGGATTGATTTCCTGAAACTAATTGGTACGTGATGTGTTGTAATTAAATCCACACTCAAGTTTCCTTCCCAAATCCGATTAGGAAAGCTATTTTGTTTCCTAAATGGACTGGGATTCCCTCAAAATCTCCACTCTATATTCCTAACTTAACCTACAAGTTAATAGCTTAAATAAGTAATTTTGTTCATATGTATTATAGTCAGGGGTAATTCCTTTCAAAGTAAAAACAAATTTACATAAAAAGCAAAGCAATTTTTTCGCCATCTAGTTTCTAGTTTGGATTTCCAATTTCCATTAAAACAAGAAGGCTCTTAGGTGCAGTAAAGTTTCCACAGCTAGGATTGCTTTTTAGACACATTATACTTGATTTCCTTTCTGTTTAGAAAATTCTTCGGAAAGAGCAAAAATTCAGTAAAGTAGCAGGAAAGATGGACCGAATAGAATTTCAGAATTGGCCCAAAATAATTGAAATTTCTCTATTAATTGCAAAACAAAAACAATATGCAAACATACTTGCAACACACAAACTTGAACTGTTATGGTCACTGTTTTTTTAGAAGGAGAAGAAAAGAAAGGAAACAGAGAGTTGAGAGAGACAGGAGATATTTGTTGGCAATTAATCGTTGCCTTTATTGAATTCATATAAGCCTTATATAGGCTTTTACAATTACCAGCTGATTACACTAACAGCCTGAAAAACAGGGAACCAATATCCCACTAACAACATGTTAACATCCACTAAGATAATGCCATCAGAAAAGGAAACAACTAGCTTATTTTGGGACCTGACTTGGTCATCCTAACAGCTCACCAACGAGCTAAATAACATGCATGACTTACATTGGCCATATCATTCATCACCCCTTGAAATCTCCTTGTCTGCAAGGAGAAAATTTAGGTACATCCTGGCAAAACGTCGCCGATTCTCCCAGGTTGCGTCCTCACGTGGAACCCCTGCCAATTTGACGAGTACCTCGTCTCTAGGCCGATACCTATCCTTATGAATAACTCGCGAATCCAATATTGCTTCCGGCTGAGAAAGGATCATTGAATCAGCATTTGTAGGAGGAAGAGATGGTGATATCGTAACATCTGGACCCAAATGGTTCTTTAAGAGGCTGACGTGAAAAACATCATGAATGAGGGAACCATCAGGCAATTCCAGTTTGTAGGCAACAGATCCGACACGAGCGAGTATTTTGTATGGCCCAAAGAAACATGGAGCCAACTTGAGAGACCCCCGAAAAAACACCGATCGTTGAAGATACGGACGTAACTTGAGGTACACATAATCTCCCACATTTAAGATAGTCTCCTTACGATTTTGGTTTGCTTGCGACTTCATTCTGTCCCGAGCTGCAATCAAATTGCTATGTAGTTCACGCAAGATCTCCTCCTGAGTTTGCATGAATTCGTCTACGGCTTGAATCTTCGTAGTACCTGGTACGTATGAAACCAAAGTCAGTGGAGGGGTTCCATAGATTGCTTCGAAGGGGGACATGCCGGTAGAAGTGTGAACGGCAGTGTTATAACTGTACTCTACCCACGCTATCCAATCACTCCATTTTTTTGGGTTGGTCGCAGACGAAACAGCACAAGTATTGTTCCAACGTTCGATTGACCACTTCGGTTTGTCCATCCGACTGTGGATGGTAACTGGAGCTCCTGCAAAGCTTGGTACCCTGCATTTGAAAGAGGTTTTTCCAAAAAGCACTGAAAAATATTCAGTCTCGGTCACTCACAATTGAGATTGGAACCCCATGTAAACGAACCACTTCACATACAAAAGCCTTCGAAACCGATTTAGCCGTGTAGGGATGCTTAAGTGGAACAAAGTGTGCATATTTCGATAGGCGATCCACGACTACCATTTTAACGGTGTACCCTTGCGATGGTGGAAGACCAGTCAATGAAATACATTGATACCTCGGTCTAGACTTTCTCAGGCACAGGTAATGGCTGTAACAAACCTGATGGCCGAAAACTCTCAGTCTTACAACGCTGACAAGTCTCGCAACAACAGATGAAGTCTTTGATGGCAGTGCGCATACCAGGCTAGGTAAAACCAGTTTTCAGCTGACTGCGTGTCTTGTGATATCCGAAGTGGCCGCCTGTAGGTGATGAATGTCCTTCCGATAAAATTGCCAGTAGTAATGACGAAGTAGGACTCAATAAAAGTTGTCCATCTTTCAACCAAACCCCATCACGTTTGAGATATCGTGGTGAGTTCGAACTCTGAAATTGATCGTAAAAAGAGTCCCGAGTCATCTCGTCCGGTAATTTTTTTAACCAATCGGCAACAGGTAATGAAATTGCAAGAAGTTGGAATTCGGCGACTAGCGACAAAGCATCTGCCCCATGATTTTCTTTTCCCTTTCAGTATTGTATCGTATGGTCATATCACATCAGCTTAGGCAGCCAACGTGTCTGTGCAGGAGTAGTGATTCGCTGCTTAAGTAGGTACTTCAAGCTTTTCTGATCGGTTTGAATGATGAAGGTTCGTCCCAACAAATACGGCCACCATTTTCGGACTGCCTTGACAATGGCGAGCATTTCTTTTTCATAGGTCGAAAGAGAGAAAGCCAAACCTTTCAGCGCCACACGTATATTATATGCTCGTGTCCCTTTAATTAATCTCTACCCTCTCTCGAACGCTTAGAGATTGCATCCATACATATGCATGAATCCATTAAGGACTATGGGACACACACATGAGCTCTACACGCCAGCCTAGTGATCTCTCAACTTTCTAGTTAAATGTAGAGGATACCACGCTGAGCATGTGAATGTGAACCACGCGATATATAGCACACAGCCTAAATATCATTCACAAGGTGGCTAACCGAATGAAAGCATTAAGCAATGAAATACCCCTATAACTACACGAGCACAAGAGGAATTCAGTTTATCTATACTCTAGATTAAGGATTCGGTTTAGTCAACTCCTTAAGCTGGCTAGACATGGAAAACAATTTCACCAAACAACAATGTGCAATAAGTTGGTTGTTTAACATTAAGGACATTCAATATAAGTTAGGGGTTCATCATTTTGACTTAGGAATTATCCTAAATCAATTCATCACCCAATCCGGCCAAGGATGGATAATTGTGTCATAATAAGACCTATTAAGTACAAGGACTGAACCAATGCCAATTTAGCAACTAAATGACTGAACTGAAACATTTTCTACTCTTTGGAGCTAAAATCTCTAACACTCAAATTATTCAATACATGTTATTTTGGTCATCTATTAACATACAAACACTCATAGAAAGCTAAATTACTCTACTCATACATTAAATTACTATACTCTTAATCCCAAGCATGCATGCATATCAATTTTGACTCTCCACACACATGGATTTCACAATAAGAGTTTTAATCATGCAATTAACAAAGAGTAAAACAAAACCCAACCGAATTTAAGCACAAACATACATATATTGCACATGTGAAGGTTTACAATATTTCCCAAATCAGGGTTACACATCAAAGAAACAATAAATGCAAAGAAAATAGTAAATAAGAGCAAACCCTTGAAGACAAGTCCTCCAAATATGCTCCAAACCTTCCTAGCTCAAATTTGGTCCTAAAACCACTCCTATTTCCTTGAAATCGGTTCTTAAATGGATGGAGAGAGTGTAAAATGGTGTTGTTGAGGTGTATGGTGAGCTCCCATGGAGGAAAAACCTCCATGGGAGCTTGTTCTCTCACTTATTGGTAAAGAAGATGAAGGGGGTTTTCTGTTAGATCGGTTTTGGGATGTGGGAGAGTGAAAGAAATCAGAAGAGATGTGAGAAAATGGGGTATTTATAGAGTGAGGGAGGTTAGGACACGACTTTGGGGTGAAATGACAAAAAGACCCCTCAAAAAATGGCTAAAAATCACAATTCTGGGCAATTCCGCAGTATGCTTCGACGAAAGTATTGCAGGTCACTTTTTGGTACATTCTGCCCATTTTCGCAAGTACGACCGCGGAACGCCTAACAGCTCTGCGCACCGCTACAGAAACGGCCATAACCTCCTCAAGAAACCTCAGAATTGCTATATGTAAAAAGAGTTGGAAGCTAGACATCCAAGGATTTTCAAAATTAGGTTGTGGGAAACGTAGTTCGATCTGAGGATGGAGATATGACCTTCTGAAGTTAGGTGTTCTGTACGGCTATTACAATTTCTGCCATTTAACCTCCAAAACTATTCAATTTAGCTCAACCTCTTATTTTAAGGGATAAAACCTACACAATGCTCGCAAAACACATTATAGACAAAAATACGCTCGAAAAAGAAAGCAAACGATAGAAAATGGGGACCTCAGAAGGTGTATTTTGCAATGTTATCATGTACACCACCAAAAATTCTGAAAATTATAGCACAAGTAGATATATATGTCTAATATTCGCATACCAAAATTCAGCATCAATTGCAACCTACAAATATAACTAAAATAAACAACATAGTAAGTTACTTCACCGGTATTAAAACAAATCATAATTTCAACCTACACTAACACTCAAACTTGAATTCTTTAATGAACTCCAAAAATTCCAACAATTAATTATAGAGCTTCATGTATAATTCTATTTCATTCACTCCAAAATCCATACATTAAAACATCTCCATAAACTAAAGTTGAGCAATTGTTAGAGGCATAAATTCTGTTGATAAGATGTTTTGTGTTAAAAGAAAACAAAAGAATATGAAAAAGACTAAAGTTTTAATCAAAATTAAAAATGAAACAAAGTTCAAGAACTTGTACTTTCAAAGAGATTCAAGTAAAGGTAGAATGAAATTGATACTTTTCATTAATATTATTTTGCTCTGATCTTTTGGTAGGGAAACAAATGTAGAATAGTGAGAATATTTGTATGAAAACATTTAGTTGATATTACTGTGTAAATATATATACACATATGAATAATTATAAAAATAATAAAGATATACAATTCCACTGATTTTGCTAAAATATTAAAATCTCTTTAAATGTGGAAATTGATTTATTTCAAATCATTTTAAATGTGGAAATTGACTTATTTCAAATCACTATAAATGAGGAAATTGATTTATTTCAAATCTCATGGAATTGAGAGAATCAATCATTGATTTATGGGATATTATTATTTTCCACCCCCACTTATAAGGTATTGGTCATTTTGCACCCTCTAGTATGAGTAATAGCCAAAATACACCCTCTAATTTCAGTTAATAATCAAAATACACCCTACCGTTACTATTCCGTTAAATTTGGTATTTTTCTGTTAAGTCAGTAAGGGTATAATGGTAAATGGAGTGGTAAAATTAATAAAGATTATTAAATTAAATAAAAAACAATTAAAATACAAAATTATACTCTCTCTCACGCATTCAACCCCACCATCATCTCCACCCAATCATCGTCCCCACCACTCAGGACCAACTCCACGCCTCTCCCTCTTTAATGGTTGTACTTGTGAGTTAGGGTTTGGTATGATGATGATTGAGAGATGAATTTAGGTTTTCATTTAATGGTTTGAAGATTCGTATTTTGGTTTGTGTTTGTCATATTCTTTTCAATTTCAGTTTGTGTTTCAATTTTTTTTGGTGTTTGGAATTTTGATATTATTTTTCTTTGATTTTCGGAAGTGTTTGGATGGCGGAAGTGTTTGGGAGGTTCTCTCTATGTGAGTGTTCAAGAGAGGAGGTTCTTTCTGTGTGGTTGGATTTTTCTGGGTTTTGGTGGTGATGCTTTTCTGGGTTTGTGGAGATGGATGATGATTTTCCTGGGATTTTTTTTTCTTTTTCATTATTTTGGTTTTTTATTTTTAATTATGTTTTTTCAGTCATTGGAAGGGTAAAATGATCCCATTGAAAAAAAGATTCTAAGGGCAAGAATGTATTTTCACAATATTCAGATGTCAAACACCATTTTTTCATCCAAAACTAACGGTAGGGTGGAAAATGGCTTATACTAAAACAAGATGGTGCAAAATGTCTAATACCTCATAAATGAGGGTGGAAAATAATAATATTCATTGATTTATTGCCAAAATACCGGATGATTTAGTTGCCTTAACAAAAACAAATTGAATTTATTTATATTATTATTATTATTATTATTATTATTATTATTATTATTATTATTATTATTATTATTATTATTATTAAAGAAGGAAACAAAAATTCGGTCTTACATTGGTTGTTCCGATTATGCTGGAAAATTTTCTTTCCATTGTTATTTTGATTCCCATTCTTGTGAGATGGAAAACGAGCTGCATTTGCAGTAATGTTGCCAAGATTTCCTGTAGAGCGAAGTTCCTCGCGCTTGAGAAAGGCTTCATGTTCAATAAGTTTGTCATGAAGCTCATCAAAACTGATCACCGTGTCTCGTGCCCGAACAGCGGCAACAAGTTCTTTAAACTCAAGCCCTAGTCCATTAAGGGTGTGAGTGATAAGATATTGATTTGGAACCAGTGCTCCAACTAGAGCCAATTCATCAGAGATATCGCGGATCGTTGCAAGATAGTCAGCGACAGGTTATGTGCCTCGACGAATTAGAGTGAGTTGTTCTGCTAATCCCATGGTTCTGGATGAGGAGGGATTAGCATAGAGCTTTGCAAGTTTATTCCAAGCAGCAGCGGAAGTCGTACACAATCGAACCACCGGTATCACTTTTGGAGTAAGAGACCCAATGATGCTGAAAAGTAAGAGCTTATCCTGTCTCATCCATAATATGTGATTTGGATTTGAGAAGTTGTGTATTAGCGTTTATAGTTATAAGGCCATTTTGGCTGAAGGCTATATTGGTTTGTAGGTTAAGAGAAGAAACTAAGGGTGTGTTGGTGTTGGATATGGCTTGAATTTCCAATGGTTACCAAACGAGATTCACCAATGCGAAGACTTCCTGGAGACGTGGGACACGTTTGGAAGTATGAGATCGAGATTGAGGGAGGCTTGAAGACCGAAGAAGAACTGAAGAAACGAATTCTGAAGAGAACCGCTACATGGACCGCGCTGCGGACACATGCATAGGGAGCGGTGCAGACAGCGGTACATTCCAGTGAGTAGAGCGCGGTGCAGACCGCGGCGGAGGCAAAGACACAAACCGCGGTATTCTGAGCGGTGGACATCAGTAGCTTTGCGCGGTCCAGGTCGCGGGTGGCCAACCGCGACCCAGACCGCGGTAATGACGGATTTTGCCCAGATCAGGAATGTTGGCGATAAAAGGAAAGGTTTTCTTCTGGAAGTTCTTATGTTTATTGGAATAGGAAAGTCTTATGCTTATAGAATAAGGATTTCTCCTTTACAAGATAACTTGTCATAAATAGGAAATATTATTTATGTGAAACAAGGAAATCTTGTATGTATAGGAAAAGGATTTCCTTGTTGATTTAAACTCCCTGTAATTCATATAAATATACCATAATAGCTAGGCTATTGGGTGTGGAGCGAATTAGCAATTATTTAGAGAGATCTCAAAGAGAGCATTGGGTGTAATTGGGTTTGGGGTTAGAGAGAGAAAAATCCTGAGAGTGAAGTTGTAACAATTTTCTTCATAGTGGATTGATTTCTTGTCGTCCTGACGGCCGTGGTTTTTTCCCGATTTGGGTTTCCACGTAAAAACTCTTGTGCTGTGTGTTTGGATTTATTTCTTCTTCCATCTTAATTCTTTTGCTATTGTTTGTTTGTGTTCTATCCGGCAACGCTTCCGCGTAGTGACGTTTGTGCGCTAACAGTTGGTTTGTTGGCTAAGAGGATAATTTGGTGTGCCTTCTGCAGCCATGGTAAGGAAGCAGCGAGAAAGAAAGAAGTAGGCCGAGGATCAAACAACAGGGCTTGTGAGAGCTAAATAGCTCTGATACCATATAAAGACTGATATACTGATTGGTAATGATATATTTTTCATTACTGAATGTTGTTAATATTTATACAAATGCAATGGTCAAATATACACAGATGATAGAATCCTAAAATCATGCACATTACAATAATGAGAAATCAAATACAGGGGATGCTCCTAAACTATAGGGTTGACTATTGATTGCTCTTGATTTCTGGATTGAATTGATGAGGGGGATTCCTTCCTATCACTAACATTGGCTTCACTCTCTCCAAACCACATTGTGAGCAGTTCAGGACCTTTGATACTAAGAAGCATCCGGTTTCATTACCAATAGCTCTGGCTAACAATGTCTTTCCGGTGCTGGGTGGACCGTAGAGCAAAATCCCTTTCGGTGGTTTGATCCCAATTCTGCAGTGTTCATCAGAAACATGCTTTTCAATCAAACAAACGCTTGGAATCATCTATTAAATTACAATTCTCAAAACAGCCAGTATAAACTTGTGATTTATTGTTGGTTTTTCACCCTATTAATGTCTCTGCTCTCTCATCTAGCATAATGAATTTCAGGTAACATTAGAAGATTTCCCAATGAGGCATGCACTTGCACATACAATGGATCTGAAGATTCAGTTCAAGAAATGTTCTCTCATGTACATAATCAGTTTAATAGAATACCGAGTCTTACAAAGCATTAGAATGTGAACTTCAAATATATAATTACGATATGTACTCTTACTCAACAGCATAATATATAACCATATTCAGCAATATTACTCGGAATGATGCAAACGTTAAAAAGAAATAGAATACTTACATAAATGAAAGGGTCATCCTTGAACATCCGTAAGCTAAGAAGGAGAGATTCATCAAGAAGGTTGAAAGAGAAAGAGTAAAAGGCATGAATTCAACACTCTTCGATTTAATGACCAACTTCTGCAGGCAAAAAGAGACATGAATGAAACCATATGAGTGAAAAGGAAATGTGCAATCTAAATGTCAAAGTGCTAGCGAATTTTCCGATGGCCTTACAATTATTAATAGAGGTGAAGCAAACATTGAAATCAGAGAAGCAGCAGAAAAACATCCAACAAAAAAACGCCTTGTTTGAGAGTCAAAAAGATCCATGCTCACATAGGCTATGATAACACATAGTGCAAAAACTGATACCAATAATCCGGACATCTTCAACTACAAGCAACATCAGAGACAGTAAAACTACTAGTTGGCTTTGATACCATATCGGTAACCGTTAGAATCAAAAACTATAACTATCAGATTAGGCCCAAACAATAATTTAAAACTCTTAACAACTTTGCCTTTAAAACTACTTTGCATAGGACATGTTCTTCTATGATGACGATCTGTGATTATAGCAGCCAATAAACAGGACAAAAACCCATGGTATAGGACTAGGAGTGAGAAGATGTGAAGAAGATTCAGAACAGATTTGTGAATTGTAAATACATTTCAATGTAACATATTAATGTCGGATTAAAACCACACTCATAGTTGATAATTTGAATTTATTCATGCATGGCATATTTAGAACAGGTTCACGAATCAAAGATATGAATTTCATGGTACTAACATAAGATTTCAAACATATTACATCGTTGGCATCTGAATTTGTTCTAACATGGAAGGTATCCACTTCTAGTTTAAGTCAAGGGTAAAGAAGAAAACAATTAGCACTATGTAAGTTCAAGAACACTTGACTAGGCTATCATGAAAAGAACTTGCTTTTAATAATAGGCTAATTATAAAGTAAAGTAGGAAAATTATATACTTTCACATGGAAAACATGCAAAATAGAACGTTTAAAGCTCAAGAATTTATCTACAGACACCCCCACAAGATATTACAGAACAAACAAGTAGAAAAGAAATGAAGATGGATGACTATGTAAGCAAATGTGTTGATGGTCATTAGTAGCTAGCCCTGTACCTTAACCGGAATAATAAGAGAGCAAAAAAGCAACTTACAAGTTTTTTTCCACCAAAGAACTTCGAAACAGGTTCAGATTTAAATTCCTGGAAGAATATTATAAAGCACTGATCCAAGCATTACAAGTATATTGTGTGTGCATTTGATGGAAGGAAACATAGCTGCTTATAGTTGTTCTATAATCCATCTTGAAACACAAAGCATGAGGGAAAGGAAACTGATATTGCAAATACACTTAGAGAAGGAATTCATCTATGTGAAACAAAGAACAATATTGCTGTTCACTTGCTGGCAAGAAAATCGAACATTGCAAATCCACAAAGTTAGGATAGAGAAATTATAGTCAGTAATTATAAAAGTCAAGCAACTGATATGGACAGTAATCATGATATTGGTCCCTGAACAAATTTGCAAACTAAGCTCAAAACTTACAAGTATGTGAGACTGGTAATTTTCCCCAAATGGCTTGGAATATTTCGTGATAATCGGTTAGTGAACACAGAGCTGCAAGAAAAAGTTATCAATGGTTTATTAATTCAAAGGGGAAAATGCAGTGACCATACTATTTACAGCAGTAGAAACTAGAAAGCACACAAGAACCCCTCATAAATATACAAATTATCTTTCACTACCAGAATCACTACCCTTTTCTGCCTACACTCCCAAGTCTCAAGTAACACAACAATTCATCATTTTATTAAAATTTACTTGGGTATATTCAAACCATACTTAATGAATGCATATGACAAAGATGGAAAGAAGCTCATTGATTCCTCTAATACATAGAAGAATTGTCTACATATTTGCAAGCTCAGGAAAGGCCTGAATTTTTTTCATTTATGTCACTAATCCTCCTTGTATATAAGAGTGCATTTCAGAAACACTAAATCATACTATTTACAGTAGTAGAAACTAGAAAGCACACAAGAACCCCTCGTAAATATACAAATATCTTTCAGTAGCAGAATCACTACCCTTTTCTGCCTACACTCTCAAGTCTCAAGTAACACAACAATTCATCATTTTATTAAAATTTACTTGGGTATATTCAAACCATACTTAATGAATGCATATGACAAAGATGGAAAGAAGCTCATTGATTCCTCTAATACATAGAAGAATTGTCTAAATATCCAAGTGATAAAGACCCTTTCTTCAATCTTCCCACCAAGCAAGTTGCCATTTAGAAAGCTGATAAAGGCAAGATCAAGCAGTTAGTGTGCTGGACATTGGAACTCAAGTAAATCTAGAAATTTGGTTTCATTAACTTACATATTTGCAAGCTCAGGAAAGGCCTGAATTTTTTTCATTTATGTCACTAATCCTCCTTGTATATAAGAGTGCATTTCAGAAATACTAAATCATACTATTTACAGCAGTAGAAACTAGAAAGCACACAAGAACCCCTCATAAATATACAAATATCTTTCAGTAGCAGAATCACTACCCTTTTCTGCCTACACTCTCAAGTCTCAAGTAACACAACAATTCATCATTTTATTATAATTTACTTGGGTGCATTCAAACCATACTTAATGAATGCATATGACAAAGATAGAAAGAAGCTCATTGATTCCTCTAATACATAGAAGAACTGAAGAAGTGTCTAAATATCCAAGTGATAAAGATCCTTTCTTCAATCTTCCCACCAAGCAAGTTGCCATTTAGAAAGCTGATAAAGGCAAGATCAAGCAGTTAGTGTGCTGGACATTGGAACTCAATTAAACTTTACTGAGACAAACACATTTCATGCTTTTGAAATTGGCTAATCTCACTCTTAAAAACAAAAAAAAAAGGATTTCAAAGCAATCCCTTCTCTCTATCATGTAATGTAAAAACTATTAACAAGAAGCAAGAATACATCACACAGATAAAGAGATCAAATGGATTTCTTCAACATTATTAACTAAAAGATGTATTTCAAAGAAATTCTTTGTCTATCATGTTACATGTACACTACACAGTAATGTCGATATCCAAGTTTATCAAAGGAAAGTCCTCCTGAGTTTGTAAGCAGTGACAAGCAATACAGCAGAACCTCTCTTTACTCAGCTTCCTCCATAAGCCGGTCTATCTCTTCTGCCAATTCCCTATTTTCGGCTTCCTCCATATGCAGCTCAATCTCTTCTGCCAATTGCCTGTTTTCGATCAGACTTCGAAATTCACTATCCAGCACTTGTAGGTTGTAGTCACGTTTACTTGCCGAACCTTTAAAATATTTGTTGAGAAGGTTTCCCATTTCTTTTCTTTGCCTTTTTTCTTCACTCTCGGTGAGGTTTCTCTCAAACTCTCTCAAATGTGCAAGTTGTATTAGTTCAAAGTTGTTCATGAGCTCTCCCAACTTCACCATATCAATTCCTCTATTCCACTTACCCTCACCATCGTCAAAATATTCATTTAAAATCCTGAACATCTTCATAAAACACCTACTTTTAAGCCGTTTTTGTCGCTTCAGCTCTGCTTCCTCGAGTGTTCTTTCCTTGCCCGATAGATACACCAATTTTTTATTGATTCTAGCCATTCTCAAATTGCAGCCGTGGAATTCTGTAATCCAATCGCGATATTCCTGCTCAAGCTCAAGATGCGATTTGCAGCTAAACACCTCGATATCTAATCTCAAATCAATCTTGGTTTTGGTTCTGCAAAACTGGTTCCAAATCTGCAAGAATTTGCCACTGTCTTCCTGGACGATATGGGAAGATTCTTCCTTCGCTTTTTGGCAATCCGCAAGCAGTTCCAATGCTATCTCCAACGACGGGTCCATCTCCCCACCGACTGGAATAGCTAAATGTCTAACCAAGTCCTTTAACATGTCCACATATAGTAAAAGTTCATTAAATTTTGCACCTGAAAACACAAGAGAGAAAGTGACTAATCAGTGACAAGTACTCCTGAGTCGCTAAGCAGTGACAAATAATAATACAACAGATTCTTACTAATCAGATTTTGTGCAGTAAAGGAATCTGTAGGGAGGTTGATAAAACAATAAATGGATTTGTAGGAAGGCTGACCTAACTAGATGCTAAAAAGATGGTGTCTTTGTATGAAAATGTTTGGAGAGGTGACAAATTTCATCATGTCCTGAAATCTGTTTTGAAATGATGAAATACATCAAACTAGAAAAAAATGCTAGCAGTTCAAGCTTGCTAGTCAACAGATAATAAGTAGAATTTGTTTGCTGATCCAGGTACTTTTAATTACTTGATGTGTTGTGTCAATTGTCAAAACAAGAAAACATCTGTGGCATGTAGAATATAATGTAAACACTTTCACGATACATCAAAACTCTGATTAAGAGTAAATATATGAATGGTAGTATAAAAAGCAAAGCAATTTCTGTCCCATTTAAACTTCTGATTCTTAATATGCTTTTATTACTGGTTACTAGAGGTGCAAGTTTATTACTAGTTGCACAGAACTCTGAATCTATTGCAATATATATCACACAAGTGGAGACAAAAGTTGAGTTATTACCTCCTTGAGGCTCCTCCTTTGGCTCTTCCAATTGGGTCCAGACTTCATTAATCTTCAACTCCATTGCATTTGTCAGAGATTGATCCACGTCTCTTGATCCAAGTACAATTTCCCCCAATTCGTTTACTTTTAACTCTACAGCTTTCAAATGATCATCCTCATATAGTTTGAGCAGCCTTGCTTTCAGGAAACACAATGCTTGATCTTTTGGTATCTTTGATTGAGGAACACCATGATCCTTCAAAATCAATTCCAAATGAAAGATCTCACTCATCAGTTTATCAAGAACTTGTTCAACTTGGCTTCCGTCAATCGCTTTACTCGCATCATCATCATCTGAA
The DNA here is from genome assembly GCA_033220585.1 of Dipteronia sinensis. Lineage (NCBI taxonomy): Eukaryota > Viridiplantae > Streptophyta > Magnoliopsida > Sapindales > Sapindaceae > Dipteronia > Dipteronia sinensis. Next base: position 6,750,042 of record CM065641.1, on the reverse strand, counting down.
CTCCCTTCGAAGACTTTCTTGCTCTTCACTTCACTGTCTGTCACTTTGAGAAGCTTAACAAACTTGCTAATTACAATAGGCTTCCCATCAGCTTCAATAGACTCAAGTGAACATCTGAAGATTTTAAACAACTGAGCAATTTGATCACTGTTTGAGAGCATAATCATGAGATCAACAAGCAGATGAGAAAGCTGAATCCCAAGCTTGACAGCCAAATCGTTTACGGCTTTCACATCCTCCCAATCTTCATCTGATTCTCCACCCTCTTTTATCAAATCAATCAGACGTTTATTGTTTGCATATTGACCTTTATCGATCACACCGCTTTTAATCTCATTTAAGGTTGATAAAATTTCTTCTTTGAGTCCTTCAATGTTAGTATCGATGTCGTCACCAGATACAACACCAATTTGTTTCTTTTGTTGATGAATTACGAAATCAAATTGAGCCATTAAAATACTAGACCTATCCATAAAGAATTCGTGTTCTATCTGCAACAACAAAAGCTTGTCGCTAGTAATCGAATCATCCGTAAAAGCATTAAATCGAACCTTGAAATCTTGCTGATCTTTCTCTAGTTCTTCGAGTCTGGCTCTTAAAACTTGAACTGCTTCATGACTCATCAACGAGTCTTCGATCATCTTCAATCCATCAAGCCTGTTATCCACGGTTTTAAAGTAGTTTTTCAGTACTTGCCTTCTGCTACGAATTTTAAGATCTTCCTTGTCCATGGCGGTTTCTTGAGACTGAGAAATTTTCTGGCCTTTTCTCTGCTGTTGAATTTGGGTAGAAAGTGTGAGCTTTTTTTTTTTCTTGGAAGCCAAACAGAGAGAGTGAGTGAGTGAGAAAGAGTTTTGGCGCCTAAATAAGATTCTCAATAACTGATTTTAGTTATCGATAGTGAAGAGAAAAATATCAGGTGCATCCCAGGTGCAAGTGTGCAACCCCATCAGGATCCCTCCACGTGGCATATAGAAAGTGAGAGCTTTTTTTTTCTTGAAAGGCAAACAGAAAGTGAGTGAGTGAGTGAGTGAGTGAGAAAGATTTTTGGCGCCTAAAAACGGTTTTTAGTTACCAATAGTGAAGAGAAAAATATCGAGTGCATCACAGGTCCACCCATGCATGTGTGCAACCCCTTCACGATCCCGCCACGTGGCATATAGACTGAGTTGGATAGTTCGTTGATTGTTTTGATTAATTAACATCTCAAATCAGTATTCGAGTGAAATGGTTGTTGGGCTGTTGGCTGAGGTACTAAGTTAAAAATGTATACTAGATGATGCGCTGTGAAAAGCACAGTGGATTAAATTAAATATAATTTTTTTAAATAAACCTCAATAATATAATAAAATTTATTAATTATAAAGTATATAAAAAAAAACATAACGAGTCAAGTGCTATACCCCTTACATCCATATCAAAACCCCTTAATTATTGTAATATTTCAAAAAGAAAACTCTTTTTTTTTAATTATTATAGTTAATTGGTCGTCCATAGAAGTTCAATTTTATAACATTTATAATAGAAAAATAATATAAACTAAACTATATATATATATATATATATATATATATTAGTGAAAAAAATGGGAAAATGGAGGAGGCAGCCAAAACTCCTATCTACTAATAATTTTAGCAACTTTCATTTGTGTAAAATCCCATTTGTTTTTTTAAGTTTAGTGGATTTCCCAATGATATGATTTTAATTTTATATATTGATTTTAATTATTTTTTAATTTATTTATTTATAATATTTTTTATTTAAAAAAAAGTGCATACTTGGTCATGTGTGGGATGTGTTTACATAATTTCATATTTTAAAATTTTTAATGAGATGTACACACAAAAAGGGATGCACATATAATTACACTCCAACCATCTAAAATGATAAATTTATATATGCGCTAAATTTATTCCATGATGGGTTAAATTAAATATAATTTCTTAAAGCAAACCTCTATAATATAATAATTTTTTATTAATTATAAAGTATATAAGAAAAAACATAACGAGTTTAATCCAAAATGATTTAAAATAAGGTTCAAAAATATCTATTGTAATAGTTTTTTTGTGGTAAAATAGATTTTTAATTGTTGTTAAAAAAACAATTAGGAAAAACTCAGTGAGGGCTGATTTCAATGTAGATTCGCTCCTATCTGATGGTATGCCCATCACGTCCACATCAAATACCCTGAATTATTGTAATATTTCAAAAAAAATCATTTTTTTAAAATTATTATAGTTAATTGGTCATCCATAGAAGTTCAATTTTAAAACGTTTATAATGGAAATATAATATAAGCTAAGCTATATATATATATATATATATATATATATATTCGAGTGAGTCTCTCATGATGGATCTCTTATTTTAATTTTGGTGATGGCTTTGAAGAAATCATATCGATTTATATAAATTTTGATCTAAATTTTTTTGTGGATGAAAAGTTCATGGAAATCTAAGTATGACTAAAATTTGAGAATTTTTCAATTCTAGAATTATGTTTCTTGAAATTTCATATATTTTATCCATTATTATGATGCCTTCATATTTAAAAAAAATCGGGAAAATAGTTATAGTATTTGAAAAATGTTCAAATTTTTATTCATATATACATTTCATTAAACATATCATCCACAAAACAATTCAGTTTACAATTCTTAAAAATCGATATGATTTCATCAATGTTCTTACCGAAATTAAAATAATAGATCAATTATGAGAGACTCACTAACACACACACATATATATATATATATATATTATAAAGTTTTAATACTCCTATTATAAGGGAATGGTATTTAACTATATTTACAATTATATATACAGATATACTACTAAGACTAATCATTCTACTGTCTTTAGAGATGGCAATAGGGCGGGTTCGGGGCGGGGTGGCCTTCCCCGCACCCCACCCCATTTATTTTTTGAAAACTCATCCCCTCATAAAACCCCACAATAGATGGAGCTGGTTGGGGAGGGGACGGGGTACAACGGGGAGTGCTTTCCCCATCCCCCACCCATTAACCCTATTTATAATTTTTTTTAATAAAATAACAAATATATAACCATTGAATATGATATAAATTATAAAGTAATAAACAATTTCAAGAAAAAATTAAAAAACATCTTATAAAATTCAATCATTTTCAAACATAAACATAAACATAAAGTATGAAGTCATTAGAGACTTACAGTTGTAAGGTTGAAGTTTGAACGGTGAACTTCGATTTATTTGAGGATTAAAGACTTAGAGTTACAGTTAACGGTTATGATTTTTTTTAATAGTATTTTGTTTTGTCACTTTATGTTAAATAACGGTGAAAAGGTGTAAAGTTAGGGTTAATGTATTTATATATTTCCTTTTTTAGATATATTTATTTTCTGTGGAAATGGTGAGAAATGTCACATTTTTGGAGGTGAGTTGTACCCACGTCACTGGTTTAAAAAGTTGTGTTTAAAAGGCACCTATTTTGGTGAACTACCAAAATTGCCCTTAAATAAGCAATTTTTTATTCTGTTTGTACTTCCTTCTCCACATTTCGAACACTGACTTCCATCTCCATACTTTGAACACTGAACTCGAACACTAATCAATAATCAATTTATGAAAAATTTATGTATAAAATGAAGATCTGGGTTTCGAGACATTTAACATTGTGTCCGAGCCTTTGTAAAACCATCCGAGTCTTTTAAATTGTTGTCCGAGCTTTTTTCAATGATATTAGTTTTGTCAATTTTAAATCTCCGAGCCTTTTTAATAAGGTTCCAAGCTTTTTTATGAACTGTCCGAGCTTTTTGCATAAGGCTCCGAGCTTTTTCATGCCCGAGCTTTTTCATAAAGGCTCCGAGCTTTTTCATAAAGGCTCCGAGCTTTTTCATAAAGGCTCCGAGCTTTTTCATGAAAGCTCTGAGCTTTTTCATGAAGGCTCCGAGCTCTTTGCATAAGGCTTCGAGCTTTTTCATGAAGTGCCCGAGCTTTTTCATGGAAAGCTCCGAGCTTTTTCATGAAGACTCCGAGCTTTTTCATAGAGGCTCCGAGCTTTTTCATGGCGAGCTTTTTCATAAAGGCTCCGAGCTCGACCCCCGAATGCGTCTGTGTAGCGCCACCCCGTCACCGTTCGAGTGATTACCTGAGTTTCAACCGGACTTTCTCTCTCTACTTCACTATAAAATAAATGAAAGAAATCTGATGTGGAACAACTATTGAGGGTATTTTTGTCTGTTCACCATAATATGTGTCTTTTAAACATAACTTATTAAAGCAGTGACAGTATTGAAATGCGACCTCCAAAAAGTGCTATTTATTTTTTGACCCCTTTATTTTTTTTGAAACTACGTAGTTTAAGTAAGTATTATTTTAAGCTGAGCGGGGCGGGGTAGAGCGGGGCGGGGTAGGGCGGGGAGTATAAAACTCATCCCCGCCCCATACTCATTGCGGGTTAGACTATATATCTCCATCCCTGCTACATCCCCACTAAATTGAAACTCATCCCCATCCTAAAAATGCGGGTCCCCGCAGGGAATTTTGTCATCTTTAACTGTCTTCCAAAACTCTAAAAGACATTGGCAAACAAAAAAAAGGAGTATTATTTCTATTTTACATATTTCTATTTTTTTAATTAACAATTAATTCAAAAATGGGGAAAAAAAAGTTTTATTGTATAACCAACAAAAAAACAACTCAAATGTTAAGGTGATTTTTTTACTGCTTTTTTGGGTTATGTAAAAGCATTTGTAATTGTAAAATATAATATATCTTATGTTAAGGAAGTTTGCAGTCAAGTAATGTTAGAATCTCCAAAGTTTACAGTACTTTATGTCAAAATAATATGTGTGTAAGTTATAATTATAAAATAAATTATAAGATGATATAATAAACGATTTAGTAGTTATAATCCGTGCAAGATATTATCTTTTCACGAATTATTGACATAGAAATTAAAGTATTACTCGGTTTATTATGATATATTTATAAACTTTTTATTTTATAATTGAACTTTCATAAATCAAAAATTTCATTTCTAATCTCCTATAAAACTTATTACAGTAGAACCATGTAAATTAATCTCCTATACATTAACAGCCTCTCTATATTAATAAAAAAATCTCGGTCACGAGCCGGTGTAACAAATTAATAAACTCCTTTACCTTAGTAATTAATAATTTCTTTTTGAAACCTAGTGTAAAATTTCGGTTCCGACTGTCACTCTATTTTATTGTGGGTGTTCTCCCACAATATATTTGAAACACATTTTCATGTGACATTCTTTAGAGGCCCATGTATTTGTATCTCCATATAGGTAACTTTGTTTGCTCGAATTTTATTTTATTTTCCATGAAATAAAATGTATCTAATTAGATAAATTCATGGTTAACTCCTCAATGTATCTAGATGATGCACAGTGGATTAAATTAAATATAATTTTTTAAAGCAAACCTCAATAATATATTAAAATTTTATTAATTATAAAGTATATAAGAAAAAACATATCGAGTCAAGTGGTATTCCCTTCACACCCACATCAAAAACCCTTAATTATTGTAATATTTCAAAAAGAAAATTCTTTTTTTTAATTATTATAGTTAATTGGTCGTCCATAGAAGTTCAATTTTAAAACATTTATAATAGAAAAATAATATAAACTAAACTATATATATATATATATATATATATATTATAGTTAAAAAATTGGGAAAATGGAGGAGGCAGCCACACACACAGAAAGAAAAAAAAACTCCTATCTACTAATATTTTTAGCAACTTTTATTTGTGTAAAATCCCATTTGTTTTTTTTTAAGTTTTGTGGATTTCTCAATGATATGATTTTAATTATATACGTATTGATTTTAATTATTTTATAATTTATTTATTTATAATATTTTTTATTTAAAATAAAGTGTATACTTGGTAATGTGTGGGATGTGTTTACATAATTTCATATTTTAAAATTTTTAATGAGATGTATATATAAAAAGGGATACATATATAATTTTTCAGGGATATAAATATCGTTTCTCAATTAATAATTCTTTTTTATTAAATAAAAAATTTGTCTGAATTGAAGTCATAAACAATTTTGAAAGGACCACTCACAGATCTTTTTTATGGCCCATGGAGTTGTACTACTTGGGCTTAAAATATTGGATTTGTCCTTAACTGGGTTTTCATTTTTTAATGGTCAGTGGTCAGTCACTCTATTTGATTGTGGGTGTGCTCACAAAATATATTTGAAACACATTTTCATGTGACATTCTTTAGAGGCCCATATATTTGTATCTCCATATAGGTAACTTTGTTTGCTCGAATTTTATTTTATTTTCCATGAAATAAAATGTATCTAATTAGATAAATTTATGGTTAACTCATCAAAATAAATAATTAAATAATGATAGACCTCTTATATCCACATCAATATTGATTGTGATCCGAGAGTCTAGATCCTCTTACGGTCTAACTTTTTGATGGACTTGTTTTATAAGAGTATTTAAGTTTGAGTAAACACTTGTATACATGAAAGAAAAGAAAAGGTAGTAAATTTTGATGATGTGATTTTTTTTTCTTATATTTACATGTCATTTGATTAGGAAAATTCTGGTAAAAAGGAAAAAACCAAACCATGAAAAAATCCAAACTATTTGAATTAGGACTCAAATCAACTGTCCAATGGTGTCTCAATTTGTGTTTAACCAATTAAATTAGGACATGTATTTACATTTAACTTTTTTTTTCAACTTCTTCAATAAATGTAGATACGTGTCCTAATTTGGTTAGTTAGACACAAATTAAGACACCATTTTTGAAAAGCCTATTTGAGTCCTTCGAATTAATGTTCATTAAACTTCCAAATTTATAATATTTTATAAAATCAAAATGAATTAATCCTACTTTGACCAGATCAACATTTTGTTTTCAGACTTGTCAAGTTTTCAAAGTTATCCTGAATTAATGATAGCTAATAATATCCTAATTACATATATAATTACACTCCAACCATCTAAAATGATAAATTTATATATGCGCTAAATTTATTCCATGATGGGCTAAATTAAATATAATTTCTTAAAGTAAACCTCTATAATATAATAATTTTTTATTAATTATAAAGTATATAAGAAAAAACATAACGAGTTTATTCCAAAATGATTTAAAATAAGGTTCAAAAATATCTATTGTGATAGTTTTTTGTGGTAAAATAGATTTTTAATTGTTATTAAAAAAAACATTTAGGAAAAAATCAGTGAGGGCTGATTTCAACGTAGATTCGCTCATATCCGATGGTATGCCCATCACGCCCACATCTAATACCCTGAATTATTGTAATATTTCAAAAAAAATTATTTTTTAAAATTATTATAGTTAATTGGTCATCCATAGAAGTTCAATTTTAAAACGTTTATAATGGAAATATAATATAAGCTAAACTCTATAAAATATATATATATATATATATATATATATATATATATATATATTCGAGTGAGTCTCTCATGAGAGATTTCTTATTTTAATTTCGGTGGGGTTTTGAAGAAATTATATCGATTTGTATGAATTTTGATCTAGATTTTTTTGTGACTGATAAGTTCATGGAAATCTAACTATGATTAAAATTTGAGAATTTTTCAAGCCATAGAATTATTTTTCTTGAAATTTCATATATTTTATCCATTATTATGATGCCTTCATATTTAAAAAAATCGAGAAAAATAGTTATAGTATTTGAAAAATGTTCAAATTTTTATTCATATATACATTTCATTAAACATATCATCCACAAAACAATTCAGTTTACAATTCTTAAAAATCGATATGATTTTATCAATGTTCTTACCGAAATTAAAATAATTGATCCATTATGAGAGACTCACTAACATATATATATATATATATATATATATATATATTATAAAGTTATAATACTCCTATGATAAGGGAATGACATTTAACTATATTTATAATTATATATTCAGATATACTAATACTAATTATTCTATTGTCTTCCAAAACTCTAAAAGACATTGGCATAAAAAAATGAGTATTATTTCTATTTTACATATTTCTATTTTTCTAAAATAACAATTAATTCAAACATGGGGAAACAAAATAAAAGTATTATTGTATAACCAACAAAAAGCCAACCCAAATGTTAAGGTGATTTTTGGACTGCTCTGTTGGGTTATGTAAAAGCATTTGTGATTGTAAAATATAATATATCATATGTCAAGGAAGTTTTGCAGTCAAGTAATGTTAGAGTCTCCAAAGTTTATAATACTTTATATCAAAATGATGTGTGTAAGTTATAATTATAAAATAAATTATAAGATGATATAATAAACGATTTAATAGTTATAATTCTTGCAAGATATTATTTTATCACGAATTATTGATATAAAAATTAAAGCATTACTCGGTTTATTATGATATATTTATAAACTTTCTATTTTATAATTGAACTTTCAAAAACAAAATATTCATTTCTAATCTCCTACAAAACTTATTACAGTAGAACCCCTGTAAATTAATCTTCTATACATTAACAGTATCTCTATATTAATAAAAAAATCCCGGTCCCGAGCTAGTGTAACAAATTAATAAAATCCTCTACCGTAATAATTAATAATTTCTTTTTAAAACCAAGTGTAAAATTTCGGTTCCCACTGCCATATAAATTAATAATTTCATAAAAGTAATTAATAATTTTAAAAAATTATTTTTAAAATATTATTATAGTTAATTGGTCTTCGATAGAAGTTCAATTTTAAAACGTTTATAGTGGAAAGATAATAAAAGCTAAACTATATATATATGTATAATATTATATATATATATATATATATATATATTATATTCGAGTGAGTCTCTCATAATGGATTCCTTATTGTAATTTCGGTGAGGACCTTGAAGAAATCACATCGATTTTTATGAAGTTTTATCTAAATATTTTTATGGATGATAAGTTCATTGAAATCTAACTATTGAAATCTAACTATGACTAAAATTTGAGAAATTTTCAAGCCCAATAATTATTTTTCTTGAATTTTCATATATTTCATCCATTATTCTAAAGCCTTCATATTTAAAAAACAAAAATCGGAAAAAATAGTTATAGCACTTGAAAAAATTTCAAATTTTATTCATAGGTACATCTGATTGAACTTATCATCCCCAAAAATATCCAATCTACAATTCATAAAAATTGATGTGATTTCATCAAAATCCTTACTGAAATTAAAATAAGGGATCTCTTATGAGGGACTCACTCATATATTTATATATTGAAGTTTTAATACTCCCATGATAAGGGAATGTCATTTAACTATATTTATAATTATATATAGTTATACTAAGATTAATCATTCTACACTCCAAAAAAAAGGCTATTGGGACGATTTTTTTTCGTCCCAATAGCCCAAAATTCGTCCATGTTGATCTATTGGGTCGAAATAAATTTGTCCCTAAAAAGTGCCTATTAGGACGAAACATAAATATATTAAAAAAATTGTCATTTTGAGACGAAATCCAATTTCCAACAATTATACTATTGGAACGATTTATTTCGTCCCTATAGATTCTTTGGTGGGAGTCGAACGCATGACCCAACAAGCAACATTATGAGTGGTAGCATTTACCGCTAGACCACATGTTCCAATTTGTTATTAATTGCACAATATTTATATATAAACTATATAGGTTGTTAAATTTTCATTAATAATTTTGAATCAAACTCCTAGTGGAAAAAAAATTGTTTGATAAATTTAAATTTTATTCCGTTAATCAAAATTTTAATTTCAATGATAGTTATGCATCTCCCTTCCACACCTAGTGGTCTGGGGTTCGAGTCCCAACATGCATTTTATAAGCATGTGTGGGGAGTTTTCTTCCGGTTTGTGGGAGTAGCCCTCTATCCGGTTATGAGAGTTGTAGTTCATATGTAACCTCTCCCCGATAGTGGGAGTAGTATTCCTGGCAGTGCTTATAGAGTCTAATTAATCTCGTCAGGTCACGGCAATAGTTGTATTTCAAAAAAAAAAAATTGGGATGATTATTTTTCGTCATTTTACATTCGATGGTGTAGAGCTCAAACCATTACATTACATAACTTCAACTTTGATAAGTAATGCAAAACTATTTATATGTTATTGCGTCCCAATAGACGTTTTATTGGGAAGAATAAAATTCGTCCCAATAAATTTCGTCCCTATAGACCAATTTTCTTGTAGTGCTACTATCTTCCAAAACTCTGAAAGACATTGGCCACTTACATTCAAAAAGAAGAGTTTGATATTATTAATGTAATTAATGACAATTAAGACATGAATTAATTATAACCAAACAAGATAATAAATCTATAAATCTATAATGTGGTTACACATATTACACGTACCATATGATATACTTGTCACGCCCTGACCTGAAGGTTAAGACATGGCTTTACTTTCTTACAAATAACATACAAAATGCGGAACTGAAAATTTTAATTTCGATTACGTAATCCCAGAGTTCATATCTAAAAGGAATATTAACAAAAGTCTGAAAGATAAGTAACTCATATTGCTTATGGAACCAAGGACTAAGCTCTGCTGAGATGCCAATCCATGCCAAGAGTGGAACACAACCTTAATAATCTTGAATCACATCTGGAAACTTATTGGCCACTGGAGCATCTAGGAGTTCCACTCCACTCTTCTTAGTATCCAGTTATCCACCACGCTTGCTAAATATCCCACATAACCTTTTCTAATGTATCTGTGAGCTTGTAATGATGAGATCAACCGAGGAAGTGAACACAAGCTGGTACCAACAAAGCTAAATTCATGCTCACTCGAAGGATTAAATACCACATCTTTCTCAAAACGTTTAACATTGAACATTAGCACGGTAAGCAGATAACCAATCAATGCAAAAATTAAGGTCAAAATCACACATGTCTAAAATAATCAAGTATGCCTCTAACACATTGCTCCCTATCTGAACTCTACACGATCTCAAAAACTCCTTAGCACACAAAGATTCCCCTGAAGGAATAGCAACACGCAACTCATACTCTTAACATATCGGGTGCACAATCAATCTTTCTAGCAAAGGTGCGTGATACAAATGAATGGGTAGAACCAGAATAAAAAAAATACAAAAGCAAGGCATCCAGATATATGGACAATACCTTACACCATTGACGGCGAAGCTTTCGCTTCCTGTCTGGTAAGAGCATACACCCAACCCTGGGTTTTCTGGTCTTTCCTTTATGCTCCATGGTTTTTCTTCAGCTCTAGGCAATTTTGAATAAAATGACCGGGCTTCCCACACTTGAAACAAGCTCCAATTTTTCTAAAGCAGATTCCACCATGGTTCTTGCCACAAGTATCACAGATGGGTAACTCTTTCTTTTCAGCGTCATCAGCCCTCTGCCTCTTCTGGCCACGATTCCTGTTATCATTCTTGCCTTGAGAGTTCTTGTTCCAAGGATTCTTTTGTGGAAGACCGTTCTCCTTCGGCTTTGCATTGATTGCAATTTCATCTTCCCTTGCTAGAATCTGAGCTTTCTGTAACACGTCAGCATAAGTCATCAACCCCAAAACACGCACATGCTTCGATATAGGTAACTTTGTTTGCTCGAATTTTATTTTATTTTTCATGAAATAAAATGTATCAAATTAGATAAATTCATGGTTAACTCTTCAAAATAAATAAATAAATAAATAAATAATGATAGACCTCTTATATCCACATCAATATAGGTTGTGATCCGATAGTCTACATCCTTTTCCGGTCTAACTTTTTGATGGACTTGTTTTATACAAGTATGTAAGTTTGAGTAAACACTTGTATGCATGAAAGAAAAGTAAAGGTAGTAAATTTTGATGATGTGATTTTTTTTCTTATATTTATGTGTCATTTGATTAGGAAAATTCGACAAAGCCAAACCATGAAAAAATCCAAACTATTTGAATTAAGACTCAAATCAACTGTCCAAAAATAGTGTCTCAATTTGTGTCTAACCAACTAAATTATGACATGTGTCTACATTTAACTATATTTTTTTCAACTTTTTCAATAAAGTGCATACTTGGTAATGTGTGGGGTGTGTTTATTTAATTTCATGTTTTAAAATTTTTAATTAGATGTACATACAAAAAGGGATGCACATACAATTTTTCAGGGATATAAATATCGTCACTCAACTAATAATTCTTTTTTATTAAAAAAATGGAATATTATCATTTTGGTCCCTATATTTTTTGAATTATCTGTTTTTTACTCACTTATATATTTTCGGAGGATTGGGCCATATATTTTCAAAATCCACTCAATTTGACCCTTCTGGGAGTCAGACGTTGGTCAACTTTAACTGTTTCAAGGGTAATTTTGTCTTTAAACCAAAAAAATACCACATGTCAGCACCAAACAATAAATAATTTTTTTTAAAAATATTTGTATTATATAAAAAAAATAAAAAACTAAAAACTAAAATAAAAATAAAAGCTAATTTGAAAAATGAAAAATAAAAAAATATTAATACAAATAGTTTTGAAAATTGAAAAACAAAAATATTTTTTTAACGGATCTCCACCATCCATCTTTCAAAGAAAAGATGGATGGTGGAGATCAAATAAAATATTTTCTTTTTTTCATTAAACAGAAATTTTTTTAAAAAAAATAATCATTATTTTTTTTAATAAAAATTTTATTTAAAGAAAGGAAAAAAAAATTATTTTTGAAACCGATTTCATCAATCTGGAAAAAGGAAAATCCCTGATACAATCGGATTAAACAATAACCAATTGTAATGATTGAAAAACAAACCAAATTATATCCGTCCTTACTGACGTATAGTATAATAAAACCATTAAACAACTATCAAGTATCATATGAATATAATTTTCTAAAATAATATTCATATAACCATTATAATCATTAACGATAACCCGAATCAATGAGCACAACCACATACACTAAAACACAATTAGATCTCAAGTGTATATTAGAACATCATGGAGTAAAAATTTAGGCTACCATGCAAACCCAGTTTGTACGTACTTAACTCCAAAATTATTCTAACACTTATACATCTTGTCTCTAATAATCTAACTTTACTCAACGTATGCTTTGCAGTTTCTTATTGGATGGTATATCTTCACTTATCTACAGTTCACAAAGGACAAGATTAAAAAAAAATACCTAGCTAGAAACTTAAGCATAACTTAACAAATTCTTGAGTTTGGGCTTTACTCTTTTCGACTCGATGCATTTATGAGTGAAAATGACCAAGCTTGTCACAATTGTAACAAGTTAATTTTAGTTGTGTTCTTCCTCAATTCGTTATCCCTCAACTTCATGTATATTCCAATCTAAGATTAAGTGGCTATGACTAGATTCTCTTCTCCTTTTTAAACATTCATAACTAAAAGTTTTGTACAAGTTGAAATCTTTTATATAAAATTGTCTAGAAACCTAAGCCGCCTCTGTAAGCGCTCATCTTCTACTACCGAAATGACACGATCGATACGTGTCAGATTAATTTTATATATATTCTAACTATCAGAAGAGATTAGATCGTTTAGTTGGTGTATCATGTTTTATATCCTTATTGGAGGCTGCCACTAATTTTGGCGCTTCTTATAAGTACTCAAAACTTAATACCGTACCTACTAAAATTTAGTACTCAAAATACTACTAAAATTGCCCTTCAAGCCAAACTCTGAAAGGTAAACCACTTTACTTAAATCCTATTGAACCTATCGAACCACAAATGTAAGGCTACTATTTAAGTTACTCCGCAACATAATGCGAGTAATTTAACTTGTAGCTTTATAAGCCTTCACATCTTGTATGTCGAAAAAAATAAGTACTATGTCGAGGTTCAATCCTGATTCATGTTTTAATCTCAAGAGCTTCTTACTCCTAAAAAAACACTAAACCTTATCGTATCTATTCCCTAGACTGCACGATTTAGTTTATCGCTATCAAATTGGCCACAATATTATATATATATATATATAATTTATATTTTATGCTAATCTATGTAGAAACATACAATCTACTATGCAAGCATACTAACTTCCAAAAAATACACACATTTAATTTTGCTGCAAACATAAACCGAAAAAATGATGAAACAATTTAAGGTACATAATCGAAAAAGTCGTCAAGCGTCTAATTACCATCTATTTCCAAAAATTTAATCATCATAAATTCAGTACTTTGCGTAAAATTCAAATTCTAATTCTAACATTGTACTCAACAATTTAGAATTCCAAAAACAGGTGATCATAATAGAAGAATACAATGCACAAGTCCCTACAAACATTTTATAGGTCAAACCAATTCTTACTACTAAATAAATAAACCAAAATTATTTACTAGAGAACGGTTTATAAAAAAAAATAATGCTTTCTAAAATACGAGACTTTGCATACTATTTATTCTTACTTCTCAGATTCATAACGATCACCACTAAGAAAGACTCTACAAGTCTTCATAACTCATTTAACTGTCATTTTCTCGAATATTGGTCCTCTATCGTGTGTGCAATAATTCATTTGCCTCGCACTATAAATATTCATTGCGAATGTAGTATGTCGCCTCACATTCCCAAGAATGTGGCGCTCCTCTACGATTTTTAGTTCATACGCTATCTGACCAAAATACATCGTGGTACCTTACTCTAGCTTTTCCAACTTTAAAGATCTATTAACTCTTCGGGAAATTTTATTAGAAGACTATCCACTGCATCTCCATATAGAAAGCACGAGTCCAAATTGACTGCGGCTATATGTCATTAATAAGATTCATGAAATCTTATGCATTAAGACATATGAGATAATACATATTTATTCTAAAAATTTTCTAAGTCACTTAGAAAAATTTATCTTTTAATAACCTTGTACATTTCCAATGTACATTATAATGAAATTACTTATTCCCGATTGCATAATTAATTAGTGGGAGAATTCTAATCGAAGGCTTTTCATTACATATACCTCCCACTGAAGCTAAATTTCGGTGGCCAAATTTTCTCAAGAAAATTCTATGACCATCTAAAATAGTGTCGAAAATCCTGCTGGAAAAATTCCACAGTGGTCAAAAATGCCATTGAAAACCTTCATTGGAATCCGTACTGGAAACTGTCATCGGAAGTTGCACTGAAAATCGTCATTGGAAACTGTGCCTAAATCCATCTTAGAAATCACTGGAATCCATCCTGGAAACCGTCTACGGAAGTTGCACTGGAAACCGTCATTGGAAACCGCACCTAGATCCGTCTCCAGAAACCCGAACCGAAAACCATCACTGGAGACCACATTGGAAAACTGTCGTTGGAAAAACTGCTACTGGAAACTACCAGAATATCCTCGACCGGAAAATATCATTCGAAGATCCACATTCGAAAACCGCTTCGAAAATGGTCATCCAAAAATCCATAACCGGAAAACATCACCGGAAACAGCTTCGGAAACCGTCATCGGAAAAACCGCAACCGGAAAACATCATTGAAAAATCCGCATCCGGAAACCACTTTGAAAAACCGTCATCGAAAAATTCGTAACAGGAAAAAATAATCAAAAAATCCACATCTGGAAACCGCTTCAGAAACCGTCATTGAAAAATCCGTAACCGGAAAACATCACCGGAAACAGCTTCGGAAACCATTGTTGGAAAAATACTTGGTTTTCTATGTGACACGTGTCATGTTCATGGGGAACACATAGTTCATTCATTGCCCTATGAGAATCTCTTGACACGTGCTCCTTTCTAAGTGGACAACATGAAAGCTTTTTGACACATGTCAATTTCTTAGTGAACCATATGAAAGCTCCTGAAATGTGTCAATTTCTTATTAGACCACATGTCGTATATTTTGTCATGAACAAAAAGCTTTTGACAAGTGTGACTCTCTGAGTGAAAAAGTGGGTGAAGCTTGGCCACATAAATAACTTCTGTGTCATCCCCAATCTCATCGGAAGCGCGTGTGTCACACCCTCCGCCTGTCAGACGCTTCCCGATAACGAAATCAATACCATTCGACTCATATTGTCATGGTGAATCTAAATATGTCAACTTATATGACTTTTGTGTTAGAGGTGACGTGCACTCTCCGCTTGTAGGTGAGTGGCACTTGTTCTTCATGTTCTTCATCAAAGTTAACAACAACCAGTTTCCAGATTTTAATGTCGAACAGAAAAATTCAAAAATGTTTTTCTCCATCTATACTAATCCAAATTATGTAAATGACCTATCGTTGGAAAGCTCTTGGAAGGTTCTATCTATTGGTACCATGATCGCAGAGAAATAAAAAATGACAGCGAGTTATGACCCGATTACAGTCACGGGTTTCATATTTTAATTCTTCAAAAATCTCAAAAATTTTGAAGTCAATATATGACATGCATTTCCAGAATATTATATAACATATATATGTATACATACATGCCATAAAATGAAATATATAACAAGTGTGTGGTGTTATGCCATAATTAATTTTATGAGGCATTCATACATTCATAAAAAATTTCCAAAAAATTGCACAATAAAACCGGAATTCAATCCTAACAAAGCTCTGATACCAATGAAAATAAATTTGATATAAACAAAACGAATTCGTTACGGAAATCCTACAGTGGAAGCGGATCGAACACCTGAAATTGAATCACCGGTCGAAGGACGATCACGTGATCTGAAAGTCCCCTCTTGCCACAATGCATGTACCCACACTTTGATTGTGGATGAGATTTTCTCCACTTCTCACATTTGTGTTTATCTCTGTATTTTGTGTTCTGTTTTTTGCTCTATGTTAAACTCATGAACACTTGTACTATTGCATGCATTCCTTTTACACGTTATTGCACACTATACACTCTCAGACTACATAGCCACATACAATATCAGACAACCTGTTTTTACACCAATGTACACGTTGTATATATATGTATTCTTGTGTGTATATTAGTTTTTTCAACTGATATAGAACTGTTCATGCAGTTATACAAGTTGGTGCATGGGCTTTGCATGTGCTGGGGCTAGGTGGCTTAGGCTTGGTGTACATGGACTTTGGACTCTCCATGTATGACTAAGATATTGGCCCATTTGGGTGTATAATGGGTCTCCAACTCATACCCAAATATACTAACAATATATAATATCAATAATGTAGGAAAGAGATAGGTTCCCTGTAATTGAGGAAACTTGAATTTGGCAGACTCTTTTGGATTTGTTTTAATTATTTTCATATCAAGGTAGTTTATACTTTATAGGGCAAATTACACTGAATCCCTTGAGGTTTGGATAAGTTACACTTAGATGGATAGGTTTCTTTATTATACACTAACACCCCCAAAATTTAAATTTGACTTTAAAAATACCTAAAATACCCCTAGTTATATTATTTTACACTTTATTTTTTTTACCTTTTAATCAAACACTTTATAAACTTTAATAAAATAAAAGATATGATTCATTAAATAAATAAATAGTTTAAAAAAAATAAATAGTTTTAAAAATTAAATAAATAAATAGTTTGAAAATATTAAATATATAAATATTTTTAAAAATATTAAGTAAATAAATAATTTAAAACATTAAATAAAAAAAGTTTTAAAAAATCAAATAAATAAATAGTTTTAAATAAATAAATAAATAGTTTAAAAAATGAGTGAAAAAATTAAAAAAATTAATTTTTTTTAGAATATCTATTAATATGGACAATATAAGCTTTAAATATCTAAGGAGTGTTGGGAACCTTGAAGCTTTTCTCACAATTATCTTTACAGTAAAAGTTTAGATATTTAGAGTTTTTCTTGTCCCTATTAATGAATATCCTTAAAAAATTTAATGTTTTTAAGTTTTTCACTTATTTATTTATATTTTAAATTTATTTATTTATTTTTTTAAAACTAATTATTTATTTTATTTTTTAAAACTATTTATTTATTTTATTTTTAAAAATTATTCATTTATTTATTTATTTTAAAATTATTTATTTATTCAAAATATTTATTTAATTAAAAAACTATTTATTTATTTAAACTATTTATTTATTTAATGAATCATATCTTTTATTTAATTTTTTTTTATTTTATTAAAGTTTATAAAGTGTTTGATTAAAAGGTAAAAAAAATAAAGTGTAAAATAATATAACTAAGGGCATTTTAGGTATTTTTAAAGTCAAATTTAAATTTTGGGGGTGTTAGTGTATAATAAAGAAACTTATCCATCTAAGTGTAACTTATCCAAACCTCAAGGGGTTCAGTGTAATTTGCCCTACTTTATATGATGTTTTGACTTTATCCCATAACTATAATTACTGTGGTAATGTGGTATACTATACAGTGTCAAACTAATTAACTAAATGAATTTTCATCACAACCAACCACATTGAGTTGAGAAATATTCAAATCATATTGTCTATAGACTTTTAGTCGCATAGCAATTCTATAGTTGCATTGCATGGAGAAATTCAGAATTAGTCATTCTAAATTTTAGAGTTTGGTTTTTAACCAAAATTACTAAATACAAAAGTTAATCGTTTGTAACCACATGGTCTAGGAAATTACCCATATACACTCCATTTAAACAATCTCTTCGCCCCACTTAAGCTATACTTTTTTTTTGTTTACACCATCCGGTTTTCAGGTGGGACGGATCTACCATACGGTGCAATCGGTCATGTTCACACCCCGACTAATCCGGACTTGCACCGGGTCGGCCCACTAAGAGGTAAAATGCTCTCAATATGTGCAGCTCCGTTCAAAATGAGGGTTGAACTCACGACCTTACTTAAGGGATGAGAGTGTCGAACCACTCACACCAACACATGATTGGTCTTAAGCTATTTTTTTCATTTAAAAAGAATTGGCTGACGATTTTGAAGCGAATCTTAAAAGAAGTTCAAATTTTTAGTTTTAATATTTGTAATTATTGAAAAAGAGAACAAATTGAGAATTGAAATGATTTGGAGGGATCGTTAAATCACTATGCAAAGAGATATGGGTCTTATATTAACCCCATTGGAATTTATTTATGGCATTTGGGGTTGATTGGTATAAAATAATTCAGAAGTTTACAAAATTGGAAATACGCCACAATCCACCTTTGTCATGCATCTCCCTCCTCCGCTGCAGCCGCCTGCCAAAATTGTCGGAGGAGGTATCGATAGCCTCTTCATGTAAAGGAGGAGGCATTTCAAATTTTGTTTTTTGTTTTTTGTTTTTTTATTTTATTTTAAAAAGGAGTTTTGCTGCACCTCTTTGTATAGATGCGCGGCGGACCTCTTCCTTGGGGCTTGCGGAGGAGGCAGCCTCCTTGCATTGGAGAGGTTACTGCTGGTTATTAGTAATTATATTCTAATCAAGGGTCCGTAAAAATCAAAAGTTAATTTTTAATTATAATTATACTGTTTCAAATTTTATAATTATTGATATTTAATTTTTTTAAAAATTATAAAGTATAAATTCAATAATCATCTATTGCATTTATATTATACCATATATATGTATATATATATATATATATATATATATATATATATATATATCTGTATATATATATATATGTTAATAAATTTAAAAAAAATTCACTTTGATCCCCTAATTTTTTTTGCTTCTGTATAATAACCTCAAATTTGAATTTTTGGTTCCGTCCTTGTCGGTAGGGACAAGTTATATCATGTTTCTGTCCACATTGTAAGATGGCAATCGGTGAGTGGATACATGAGATAAGTGAAATAAATTATCATTAATATGTATCTGGTACTCACCGTTTGACACCTCAATTGTCTCTTTTGTATATATATCAGACAAATAT
The DNA here is from genome assembly GCA_033220585.1 of Dipteronia sinensis. NCBI lineage: Eukaryota > Viridiplantae > Streptophyta > Magnoliopsida > Sapindales > Sapindaceae > Dipteronia > Dipteronia sinensis. The sequence continues at coordinate 6,730,244 of CM065641.1, read as the reverse complement.
TTTACTGTCAGATTAACCATTCTAAATCAACATGACCAAAACAACCATAACAAGAGAGTATACAACATTTCATATTGGCATCTAAATTTTTATTATGTAGAGAAGACTACTTTTCTTTTATTTTCTTCTCTTTTCTTGAAACTTACATTAAGATTATGTTAAAGTTATATACGTCGGAACCCATCAACATCAAATATTACTAGATCCACAACATATGAGAGATGTCTCCGGCATTAGTATTTTCATGAGCAAGGTGGGAATCCTCTTCGACAAGGGATTAATTCCTATATATGAAATTTTCTTAAAACCATCAATTCTTACTTTATTTACCTTTACACATTCCAACTTACTAAATTAATCCAAGTTCAATCAAAATATACCAATCAAGGCCAAAATCAAGAAGCTCATTAAGTTTTTTTAATAAAAAATAAATTATGAACACTAAATTTGACCAAAAAAGAATAAAAAGATATAGGATTTTATGAAATCTAAATTAGTATACAAAAAAAATAAAATAAAAAGAAAAACAAGTGTCTCGAATTGTATAGAATGTTTACATACATTCGGTCAACAAAAAATGTTACAAATACAATGGAAATCTAGGGTCCAATGACCTGTAGAATGGGCAACGTTTTCAATCCATCTTTGTTTGATTTGGAAACTAAATAATTGAAGTAGAAAGTCAAAAAAGCGTGGCATGGGAAGTGTATACTGATTGGGAATGAAGTTTATTTGAGTGGGGTGTAGGGTTTAGGTCCAATATGCTTAGCAAAGACCATCTGGTTCATGAATTCAATTGGAAGTACATTTGGATAGGGGTAGCAAAGAAATCCCCCAAAACCGTTTAGGGAATCCGAGTTTAAAACTGGAGCCATCACCAAAACCTACAATATTTGGGAAACAATAAACTATGACTGCCATGTAGGTACCTATGAGGGGATTCGAACCCCAGACTTTGCGGAAGCGAACCACATATCTGACCATTCTCCTGATCCCTCATTGGTGGGGTGACAATGTGGTACTCCTAAAATAGGAATAAAGGACATGATGGTCCATTATCTACTTTGACATTCAGACTTCTATGCATTGTATTGGTATGCATGCTCGATATTTATCCCATGTATCAAGGCAGCTCTCTTCCGATCATTTTCATCTTTGAAATTCTGAAATGATCTTTTGTCCGATCAAATCGGCAAATGGAAAAGATCCCTCAGGTTTTCTAAACTAAGCTTATATTCTGTCGTGTGCATTATCATAAATATAATAAAATATAATAAAAAAGAAAGGGCAAAGAATGTATTGATGCATGACAGCTACATCATTCCCTTCACTACCAAAATTGTCAAACTTCTAGGCATCTCTATCTTATATAGCAAGCCACACCACAACCCTTAATGCTATCAAGACATGTAAATATTTTGCATAAAAGCACACATAAATTCTCATATTTTTCGTCTTTTGCAACTAGTTAATACCTTCTAGTCATGCTATATTAACTATAATGATAATGATTGAGCAGTACAAGATAAGTCACAACAGAAAGGAGAAGAGTGGGCAGTATAGTTTAGGGGTGATGCAAGATTCTATTCTTTAATTTGATAGACTGAGAACAAACCTGATTGTTGTTCGCCGCTGGAAGCTAGTGAATAGTTGTTAGCGAGTATTTGCATTGTCTATTTGCTCCTGAAAGTCAGAGGTCTTCAGCAGAGGTCTGTTAGGTTCCAACCCTGCCTGTCTGAAATCCCCATATAAATCAGCAACATTGATAAGTCATATGCTGCAAGTATGTTGATTACTATCGTTTGAAGTACTACATGGAAAGATATAAGCATAAGTCAGAGAAAAAGGTCAACTTGAACTCTTGAAGGCAAATTTGTGAATTGAGATCTATCTTTTATTCACTTTACATTTGTGATGAGAAGAGTACAATTCATAATTTCTATCCCATGTAACATGTAATAGGTACAGTTGATGCCAATGCTGGCCGAGACTCAAGATTCTATGGTCAAAAGTGGAAAGGAAAACAAAATGAAACTGAAACATCTAACCACTAGACAGATTCTCAACTTATTAGAGAAGTGATTGAGATCTATAAAATTGTTGATTGGGCAAAAAAAATTAACATATCCATGTGAAAACATCTGGCAACTGTCATGATCACCATGGCATGTCCTCTCACTGATCTGCTAGGTTCTCAATCTTTGGATGAAAAGCACCAATGAACAGGTATGCTGCAATCAACTTGATACTGAATATTCTCCCAAATACTTCAGAAGTGCGACAACAGCACTTGATGATCCAAGGAGATATCTTGCATTTGATCGTTTTTTTTTTTTTTTTTTTTTTTTTTTTGCAACAGCACAAGAATAGTAATGGTCACCCTTGAGATCAAGAACTGAAGAACCCTCATGAAGTGCCATCCTATCACGAGTTGTAGGCCGCCAACCACCAGTAGTCAGGTTGTTAGTTACTCTCCTTTCTATAGCAGACAAGGACCGTTGTTTCCTAAAACGAGCTACCTTGGATCCACTTTTACCAGGTGAAAACTGTGACATGGATGCCCTGACAGCATCAGCTACCTTGGCTCTAGGTATAGGAGGTGGTGGTTCAAATGGAAGCTCTGACTCAAAAAATGTATAGACATCTTCATCCTGAAGAAACAAATTCAAAAACAGCTATTCATAATTTCATGGCCCAAAATCAATCATTGCTTATGTGTATGCCTGTGGTGGTGGTTATGTGCTACTAATTGACCAAGGACTAACCGGAATATAATCTGAAACGAATGAGCATGTTTTCTTAATTCTATTCCAGATTAATATTCAACATCACAGCATAGCTCTTCAGAGCGTGCAGGTCTACAACATAAAGAAAAATGTGAATCTTGCATGCCCACCAGCAGATAAACATTAGTTTACTGTTAATGAAATGCAGGTTGAGCAAAGATACAGTCCAAGCATGTGTTAACTGTTAAAATTTTTTCTATTGTAAAATTTTGAATAGACATTAGTTAACTGTTAATGAAATGCAGGTTGAGCAAAGATACAGTCCAAGCATGTGTTCTGGCTAAGATATTCTTTAAAATATTTTTTGAATTAACCACAGCTACTCCTAAAAATTGTAGGCGAAGAAAAACGCAGCTTCTGTAGAAAGTGTCCAATGCACAGGACATAATCAATCGGTGCTTTCAAGCCTTTGTGATGAACTATTTCTCCTAGGATACGATCAATAGCTGCACTCTGTTGATACATGTGAAATTTGATGGGTATCAGAAAAATGTTAAAAATTTATAACAACAGGAAAATAACTGCGGCTATCAACAACACATACCTTTGTAACACCAACAGCCCGGACCTCAACAGATCGGCCACCTTGGACAACATCAACAGCTGCATTCGAGATTGGGCCTGACCACCGATGCTGCAACATATCCCTAGCTTGAAGCCTTCCAAACTCAATGTCTAAATTTATAGAAAGATTTTTTTAATAAATAAACTAAAACAAAGTGTGATAATATATTCTGAACCAAAAATCACAAAATAAAATCAGATCAAATCTATGGTCGTGTACCTGCATACTTGTAATTCCATACAAGTGATGTTTCACGGAGCTCAAAATGTGATCAAGGTGTTCTTTCAGTAAAATACTCAAAAACATGCTGAAACCATGGATAATCATTGACAATGAGTAAGAGTCAATAAACATCATATGAAATCCACTTAGTTTCATGTAATTAATATTTAAAACTTAACACTGTTGACCCAATCCATATTCAAATGTTCTGGCATTGTTGTCAACCATTCTCCTGTTGTAAGATGTAAAAGCATCCCATTTTCTGCTGCCAACCACATGTATTCTCGAAAATTCTGTAAAGAAATTGTTAGTCCAAATCAGGGTATGCAAGCTGCTGAAAAAGGTATAATTTAAGAAACAGGATTACATCATCTAGGACACTTCTGTCACTACCACTAAGGATGACAATGGTTTTCAATGGATCATCACAATGCTTCTTCAAGGTTTCTTTTAAATCTGGGTGCAACTTGAGTTCCATTTCTCTAATTTGAGCTCCCCTTCTCCCCATTGAGTCCCTTGGTGCAGTTAAAGTTGAATTGAATCCCTGTAATATGGAAGTATGTGAATGATGATCGAGATAAGGATTCTACAACATATGTTGGAATTAAAAAAAAAATGGAAAAAAAAGCAAACATTTTTGTGCCATAAAATGCAAGTTCTGGAGATAAAAGGGACTATAAAACAAAACCTTGCATGTGCTTCAACAATTTAAAAATAAGGTATTCATTGCGCATGAACAACTGAATTTTGTGAACTTATACAATGAAAAATAGTAATCCAATTGCCATGGCCTAAGACTCAACATCAAGATGTGAAAGCAGACAAGCATACCAGTATAATCAATTGATTACTGGATTGAAACTAGCTATCAACTGCACCTCTTATTGGAAGGGAAGGTGGAATTTGGCAAGTCCTCAGTTGAGCTTCAACAATAGTATCATTGAGTTCACTACATAAATGTAAAACTTCATGATTAGAATAAAACATGGGAAGGAATAAACATCCAATTCTATAAAAAAAAAAATATCTAGAGAAGTTTCTTTATTGACTAGCAAACTTATATATCCATGTCAATTTCCATTCTTCTTGCTCAGTGTTTGGGATCTATGCCCCAGCATTCATTTGGTTAGTTATAAAGTTACAGTAAATTTTAAGCACTGTCATGGAACTAATAGAAATGATATAACCACCAACGTTTATTTTTCAATGGGTTTATTTAATTATATTACCTTCTTTATTCATTAAATGAAATGTTGACTTTGACAAGTCGTACCGGAGCTTGACATCTCTGCTGTCACTTCATTTTTATAATGATCCCTATTCAATTATGTGAGCAATCGGACGAGACTATAAAGGGCATAGTTTTTCCTTTTCCATGTCCTGTTTTTTTTTTCTTCCTTTCTCACAAAACTAGATTATGGACAAATGAATGGAACTAACAAAAAAGTGACAAAAGCTTAAATATAGACATCTTAGAATATGGAATTGTGTCTCAACTCTAGTCAAAATATAAGTTTACAATATACGGACTCATTTTTTGCATTTATATGTCGAAGAAATTCCTTTCAATGAAATTCTTAGTGACACAAGAAATTAGATTCAGGACCAACTTAAAACTTATGACATAGAACACAGATATTTTCTTATCTCTCTCTCAAACAACTTGACATCTAAAATAAGTAAATAAATAATCAATGGAAGTAATCAATTTCTCCTCTCTGTCTATCTAAAGAATAATGAATGTACAAATTTCTCAATGTGTAAATGAATGAATGGGTGAGTGGCAGCAGGGTGGGTTTAATGAGTACAAAGAAAAGTAGGCCTTATTTCCATTTACATGACCTTGATCACAAGCAAATACATAACTTGTAACGGAGTTCAAACTATGTCTAAAATAAGTAATTTACAGAGAAAAAAGAATGAACACCTTACAAAGGTTGCAGCCCATTCTTGAGATGTGTGAGAAGTCACATGCATAAAGTTGTGCTGGTGCCGTTTCTCTCTTTCATCAGCTGGCATATTCAAAGCATAACCAATTGAAGCAGCAACTTCCTTGATATTCCATGGGTTTACCAAGATAGCTCCAGCACCAAGGGACTATGCAGCGCCTGCAAACTAAAAATGAATAAAATATTTTTAATATAAGATTTCATAATATTCGACATGCAAACTGTCACCTGTTTAGGTTGATGAAATTAATGATATTCTATCATTCTTTATATATTATTTACATTATCATGCCCTGCATAAAAGCTAAGGTGGAAAGCGATACATTGCAAATCAGTCAAACCATTTTACTTTTCTAATGAACCAATCACATTTCTTAATTACTCTTTATTGTTCTAAAGATAACAAAGACACCCTTTTCTGATCATATGAGTAATAGTCCAATAGAAAAGTGATTTTCACAGTTCTAAACTCAAAATCCAATAAAGTGATTTTTCCCCGGTAACCTGCAATGTGTTTTGAATTTCAAATCCTTGAAGTTACAATATTTGAAATATCTAAATATTGCATTAGCTTATATAGTAGGAGCATTGAAGGCTGAATTAGTTAGGACCAGGAAGCAACACTAAATGTCAATATATCCCACTTGATGCTGTCAATTTATATTTTATATCCCCCATTGTTTTGAAATAAGATGTTTTCTGTATATCTTTGTCATGCACAGGAAAACTCTGTATTTCAAATTTTGCTCGTAGGAAGGCTTAACTGAAGGTTGTTAGATGCAATAACTTGTGGTTTTAGAAATCGAGTCATTTGCCAAAAAAAAAAATCATCCTTCCCCTTCACAGGGATAGCAGTTTCTATGCACTTAAATTTCTATGCTACCCCGAATGAAAAAAAAACTAATTAAAAAAAAAAAACAGCGAAGTTTGGAGTACTAGATGTCCTTTCCTGGAATGACAGGAAAATCTAGGGCCTGGCAATGCAAGAGCATTGGTTTGAATAACTCTGGTTATGCAAGACTGAATAATGATTGATTTTTCTTCTTGAAGTTTGTTACACCAGCAAATTCTTATTTGTAAGTATGACCAGATTTTTTTCTATTCTTCTTGTCTTCTTGTCTAACAAATAGTAAATCAAAAACAAAGTTAAGAGATTAAAAGTTTAGTTACCTCACTCACCCTTTCTTGGATGCTTGGCAGGCAACAAACTTATAGCTGACGAGGTTCATTCCATCCCTTAGAGATGTAACAAGTGCTACCTCTAAACAAGAAATAAAGTCAACGGAAAACAATGAATCACAAGTCTGTAAACTTCAAATCAGTAATAGCCCCATGTATAACTAAGTGACTATGATGGCTAGTGGGTTTTGGACTCAAGTTCAACTGAATACGTGAACACAAACAGACGCCTGAAGATTGTTGCCACTAGTTTTGTTAACATGCAAACCAGTAAGGTTCCCTTACATGCAAGTATGGAGAAGAACATACGTGATACGTAAAGTGCATTCATTTCTAAGGAGCTCGATATAGAGAATCACTGTCTTAAGTACCTTTATATTGTGTGTATTGATGTCTGGAAATAAACAATGTATATTTAATGACCAAAGTAGCATATGAACAATGATTTTTGACATAGGAACAAATAAAAGGACATACTATCACAAAAAGAATAGTTATTTACTTATTACATGAGGAATACAAGAAAAATATCATATATTTAGAAGAAAAAAAGAAGTAGAGAAGCACAAGCTAGCTAGAAGCTCTCCTTTAACACTAGTGTCAGAAAGAAAGAACAATCCTATTGTTTCAAACTCCCCATATTATGTTTGTTTATGCTTTCAATTAAATTATCATCCATAAATAAGAAGTCAATTATTGTCTGAAAAAAGTTGACATTACTGAAGACAGGACAGATTATAATTGATAATGACAACAATATATTAATAATTTAGGACTGCAAGCGGCACAAAATCAGTACCAGTAACAGCATATAGTGCACATAATGCATGAACATCAAGAGATCGATCCTGTAAATAGAGAAGAAAATTCCTTAGAAACCTTCATGTAATCAGCAAAAATAGTTGTTGATTGATAAACAAGTTCCAGCCCAGAAGAAAAAGAAATGGAAAAATAAGTTTGGACAGACATGAGCTGAAAACTTACCAAGGTATAATCAAAAGAAAAATTAATGTCATCCATAACCAATAAATTAATGCACTTTGACTAAATCTTCTCTCTTTTTATTTTCAACCTAATGCCAAAATTCAAAGAAATGACAGCCATCCTTTCATTATATCAAAAGGTATCTAGTAAGCGCACGGCTTTGGGAGATATGAGTGGAAGTTCATAAATCCAAAAACCATCTTATTTAATGGGTTGATGATCTATGCTTGTGCCTTAAGAAATCATATTACATAACAATAAAAACACTTTCCAACTACTTTGTACATTTTACATTGTCAATATATCCTAATGAGCCTGTACATCTTACATTCAAGAGGCCATTCAGAATTGCAAGAAGTTACAAAACCAAACTCATAGTGTTGGTATAACTAACAATCATACAACCATTTGTGATAATCTTTTCTTTTTTTTTGGTTCAGTGTACATTACTGTATTTGTGGTAGTGTACAATAGATATTAAAAATAACAAGGTAAAAACAAAACAAACCAGATGATGTATTGAGACAGCAATAAGAGTTCCAAATCTTCCATTTATGTGCCAAACAATCTCATGAACCTGGCTAGTGAGCTTTTGATCTGCATGAAAACCAAAAGGCAATAAAAAATAATGAAATAAATAAAACCAATAGATAATTCTTCAAGATAAATTAAAAAATTATGTGAAAAAGCTTTAACATCCAGGCCAGAAAAGAACTTGAGTAACAAAATAATTCCAGTTAGAAAAAACCTTGCAGGCATAACCATCTGAATGATAAAATGTCAGGAAAGAACCTAAACAATACAAGCCATGTGCAATGATAACAGAGCAAAGTAAAGCAAACTAAGAAAAGACAGAGGGGAACGCATATCCAATTATCTGGCCAATTTTTATCATGGCATAATTTAAATATTATAAAAAAAACAATAATGACAACAAAAATAATTAGAGTAATAATATTAATATAGTTTAAACAAAACATCAATAACATATCATGATTGTTAAAAAATTAATGAAGGTGCATGGCTAATCTCTTTGTTTTGCCAATTAACAAAGATACGGCACCGCATGTCCAAAAATTACATTTTTTTTTCACATATTGTACATAACTATTGAAACAAGGATGTAAAAAATCATTTGGATAAAGTTGAATACCAAGAGAGCTAAAATAAACCTTATTTATGAGCCGTTGGCCATTTGAACCCATTTCTTACACAAGCATGGTAAAAAGCATAACAATCATAAGAATAAGAATACCACACATTAAAGAAGTGAATTTAGAAAGGAACATACATTCAGAAACATCTGTCCTTGTGGGCACAGCAATTTGAAGCATAACGACTTTATCACGCCAATTCGGATTTTCCTCAAGGTATTACCTGCCATAGTTAAAGGTAACAATAATAAATAATAAGAAACAGACCGATGGTAGTAGAGGTCAAGGTTAACTACACAGATTTAACATCAGCACATTGAGATTGGTCATATTTAAAGCAACCAACATCTGACATAACCAATCATAAAACAAAGATAACCATAACTGGTATTTTGGCCATCAAGGAATATTATCAGTGATTGTCACATTGACAGCATAACCGAAAGAACAATTTTATTAAGGATCAAAGATAACTAAAGGTCTTAAAAAAAAAAAAAAAACTAGAGAAGTGTTACGATTTTTGATGTGTCTGAGAAAGAAAGGTAAATTTTTTAATTAGAGTTGCTATATGTATTAATGCCTACCTAATATCAAAATATGATCAAATCTTGAATAGAGAAGCAGGATCCCGCACAAAAAAGAAACATGCGGGATCCTGCACCACAAAGTCTCTCTCTCTCTCTCTCTCTCTCTCTCTCTCTTTATACATATATTTATAAAACATCCATAGTACTAGAAAATTCAAATAGATATTAGATTAGTAAATTCATCTGCTATCATTAATGCATTAAGCATACATAAGATTAAGAGAGTAAATGCAAATGTTCAATTAATGCTTAAGTTCACATCCATAACTCTATTTGTTGAAAATTCAACCTGAGATTTTGATGTATCACCAAGAGTTTTAGACACACAATTACCAAAGTCAATGAAAACAGATACCATATGGTACTTTCGAATGATTAAAGTAGCTCCCACCTTTCGGCCTGCGAATCTTTCTTTCAATTCTTTAATGTGATCCTGGACTTGAGGGAGTTCAAGAGCTCGAATGATCCGTTCGGAATCTATCCCAATTGGAAACTGTAATTACAATCTCCCAAAGAGAGAAAAAAACAAGGTGAGGAGGAATTCATAGAGTTCTTATTGATAAACATTTTAATGCAGACCAACATAGCATCATGACAATTTAAATCTCCAGTTTTGCGGCTGTAAGATAACAGAGAAAGAAAGAGGAAAAAGGGTTTGCGCCATAAGTAAGTATCTAGTATCTACTCCAATTTGAAACTGTAATTGCAATCTCCCAAAAAAAAGAGGGTTGCAATATGACGAATAATTCTCAGAGTTAAATTAATAAATATTGTCACTACAGACACTCTTATGCAGCATGACAAAATAAATCTCCAGTTTTGCCGCTCTACGGTTAACAAAAAAGGAATGAATAATCTATCAGCAAATATATACCGAAGCCACACGAGTCAGCTTTCCTTGATTCTCTACTCCTTCAGGCATGCCTTCAAACCCAAGAATACTAGTACAAGCACTAACAAAATGCCTTGCATAATCATAAGTGTGAAAGCTGCAAGGTGAAAACTACAATTAAATGATAGTACAGTGGTATATTGAGAGCATGAGATTTTTTATTATTTTTTTAGCAGAAACAGCGATTTTCTATATAAAAAGATGTACAGCTATAGAGAACAAGCTGTCCTCAACAAAAACTAAGATCAGCCTGGAAACAAAAACCAGGCCTAAACAAAAATGCCTACACAAAAGCGCTGATAGCTGCCTCCAAAATAAGATTAATAAAGAAAAAGGGAGCATCTTAAAAAGCAGAAAAAAAAAAGCCTAGAGAGACACTGGAAACTGAATCCTATCCTACAAAGAATGAACTTCTCCAGGAGCATCCTCAAAAAAATTTCTATTCCCCTTCAACCTTACTATATACCCAAAACATAGCCATTATAAAAGATTGATACATCATACTACAACAGTTAGGTAGATGGTTTGGAAGGATGCTATATAGGGGTAATGAACCATTAAATATATTTTACACTTGAGAGCTACTGCTTTTCTGTAGGGTAAAAGTGAGGGGAGCCAGAATTACTCCAACCAGAGTTCAGCAAACAAATTAATTTATTTTCCTAAAATTATAAGCTCAGGCAGAAGCTGTGTAGCCTGATTTTTTGTCACATGTCCTGATATTTATACATTAAACATAGCTTTCCAAGTGTTTGGAAACAAATGTCCAAATAATTTGGCCTTTATCCACAAATGTTCCACTTCAATAAAAGCATCTGATATGCAATATGACAGCCAAATTTGCCCACTTTCAGAGATACCATGCACTGATGCACCGATACAAAATAATCTAGCACGAAACTAAGACATGAAATTAAGTGTGAAATTCTTAGAGGCCCTTGTTTATTCTTGCTCCTCGGCTCCTCGCTATCAAAAGGTTGTCAGCTAAAGAGTTCATTTCATATAGTATAAAGCTTTATAAGTGAAGACTGGATGAAAATTGGTAACAAGATTTGAGTATTAGAAAAAAAGTCTATTAGGCTCACAAGCGTATAATAAGAAGTCAATCCTGCCATGTTGACTTAACATACATTTTCTTGCTACAAATCTCTCTTCTCTTTATGTCATGTTTTTCCTTTTTTGCATGCACTTGTTGAATCAGTTGCCCTCCTTAAAAATTTGACACTCCTAAAGACACAACTAGAATGCATCTTATCGAAGATGCGGCACTCATTTGTTTCTTAAATCACTATGTTCCATAGATAACCACAGGAGCAGATAAAAGGTGAAGAACTATTCAAGCACTGTGGAGACTATAGTTGCTGGAGGTACAGATACCAACTCCAAGTTCTATCCTCAACATTACTAAATTCAGAGGGGAATTTAGAGATGTTCTAAGAAATGCAACTATAAAGGCCAATTAGGTGCTCATATAATTGTATGCAAACTATGAGGCATTGTGAGGACAAAAAATAACAATAAAAACTATGTGACTGAAAATACCATGCTCAAACACAAGTGATCTTACCCAACTAAATCGGCAGCAAGAACAGATCTAAGAAGCTCTGATCGAGAAGGCAATGTCCTATGTATTTCTGAGGAAGGAAAGGAGGGTGTTTGAAGAAACCAACCAACTTTCATGTTGCTGTTATACCGTTTTAGACATTGCGGAAGAAACATTAAGTGGTAATCATGGCACCAAACATCTCCCTCCTGATAAATGTTGTTTACCACATCAGCGAACAATTGGTTGGCTTTTTTATATGCATCAAATTGGGACTGAAAACTACAGGTGGTTGCCAAGCGATCTTCTTGTGGAAGCCCAAGATAATGAAAAAGAGGCCACAAGATGTTGTTGCAATTACCATTGTAATATTGCTGGACAATTTCTTCATCAAGGAACACTGGGATGCACCTCTGCAATCAAATGTAGTGAGGTGAGGAAGAAGGAAAATTATGTGTGTGTAGGAACTCATGGGAAGGTAGGTTGTTATATAGCAATATTATAATCCAAGATAATGGCTGAAAAAAAAAAGTTTTAGTTTTATGGGAACTTCAAGTTCAAGACGTAACTGATATTTCAAACCTTTTCTGCAAGGGATTTAATTAGTGTTCTTTGCCCAATATCATCAGATAAATTTACACCAGCCCAACCAATCCATCTGGCATCAAATTCCTTCACACCTTCGGCAAAAAAACCAGGGTTCAGTTGGACTTCACTACAGAAATAAGAACCCTCTATGTAAATTAAAATTAAAATTGTAAAATGAACGAATGACAAACTGTGGAAAACATCATTACTATTAAAACCTTTGATGAGAAATAAACAAAAAAAAACGTAGCAATAAGAACAAAATAAATAGGGATCATTAAGAAAATGCCTAGCAATCACTTACCCAAAAGTGCACTGACAAGCCCCCCGACACTTATCTCAAGTTGCCATGAGTCCACACTCCTCCTAACAGCAGACACAGGCAACCTGTTGGCCACCACCAATAAATGTTGTTTAGAAGGCTGTCCTTCTTGCCTTTCATTGCTATCACTAAATGTCCTTGGCTTCTCCAGAAACTCTTCCTCATCCACTGTCCCCCAGTTTTCACCGTCATTTGAAAATGAGCCGCTCCCAGAGAACTCAAGCTCTCCTTCATTCAGTTGTTGAAAGGACCTGTTCTTCCGTAATTCTCTTTCTGTCAAAAGTCTTTCCAACCTAGATCTTGGTGTACTAGGATTACAGTTATACTTGTTCCCGGGCATATGCTTGGTCTGCAACGGAGACTGCAATTCGAAAATTTTCATAAATCATTGACAATATAACATTCATCTGCTTGGTAAATTGACTACTACAGCACAGGTTTTCTAGCAACTTGTTCACACATCCACTAAAAGAAGAGCAGAAACCATCATTGTTCAAATCACTCAAATTGTTACAACATTAAGTTCCATTCGAAGGAAAAATGAATTTCAAACCAATTATTAAGTAAGCTAAAACAATTATTACAACAAAACGGAGTTCTCATTGTTTGCATTATTGTCTGAATTAAGAATATACCAATCAGTGAACATTAAGGCAACAAAACAACAAACAACAAAGCAAATTCAACACAAATTATTAAAAACCAATGAAAGCAAGTAGACAGACATTGATCAGATTCTCCTATTGATCCAAGACAAAGCAAGAAAATGAACATCTGGGATTTCTTCCTCAACAAATAAAAAAGCAAAATGTAAACCAAAATATCATTAATCAAAATCCCAAATGATAAAAAGATCAACCGTAAATGTAGCATAAGAAAAAACAAAGCGATGATCTGATTAATCCAAAAATAAATAAAAAGTACCGGATTGTTTTGCAAAATGCGGATATCTTCTTCGCATGAATTCCCATTCATGACAAAAAGCTTATTGAGGAAGTGAAACTGGTATGGTGTGTTGTGGACCTGTGGTTATATAATAAAACGAAAACGAAAACGAAAATGAAAATGAAAAGGAAAAGGAGGCCATATGGAGACGAGACAGCAAGTTGGGCAAAACCGATATTTTTGGGGGCTGTGGTCAGGAGTCAGGATTCAGGATTCAGGATAGACACCAAAATCTCAGGGGACTTTGCATAAATGTCTCCTTTTTATGTTTAAAAGAGCAAAATGTCTCTTCCTTAATAACTTACTAAAATGTCTTCTATTAAATTCACTTTACATATAAGTTCACTTTGCATATAATATCCTTTGATGGACCAAATTATCATTCCCATGTAAAGTTAGTTGTAATGACTAAAATACCCACCAAAATATGTGTTTCCCACAATTACCCTTCCCTTCCCTCCATTCTTTCTTCCACGAGATTGAAACTCCCTCCCTCCTGACCACAGTCATCTATTCCCTTCTTTCGTTGGTTGAACTTTGTTTCATATCTTCAATACTGCTTCTATTCTATCTCCTTTTTCAGTACTCTGATTCCCTATTCCTTCACAAACCCATTCCAAAAACCGTTTACAAACCCTGAAAACAGAGAGATAGAGAGAGATAGAGGCGAGATACAGCCACGGGGATGATGATAGATGATGGGTTTCTATCCGTAGTCTTCATAAGTTCGTGTTTAAGCTCAATTTTGAGAAAATCTAGAGCATTACAGAGAAAATTGTTTTGTTAGAAGAGGAGGATCCTTGTCGCTATGGCATATAAATTGAAGGCAAGGATACCGAACATTCTTGTGAGTAACAAACTTTTTCCCTTCAAAAGCTTAGTATATTGGTTGTTTATTTTGTTGTTGCTGTTGTCTTTTGTTGGATAGAGAAAATCAAGGATCATATATGATTGTGGTAAGTATTTAGTTGTGATGATTATGCTAAAACCATTTATGTTATGATTACGATGAGTATTGTATTTAGTTGTAATGATTATGCTGAAACTATTTCTGTTTTGCTTTGTGTGTTGTCTTTTGTTGCTGTTGTCTTTTGTTTATGTTTTGCTTTGCTTTGATGCTTAGCTTTGTTGCTTTGTTTTGTTCCTTTTGCTTTGCTTTGTCCCTTGTTTTCTTTTTGCCTTAATTATCCAGCTATGTGTGGTGTTTCAGTTTGGATGTAAGGCTGTGTGTCGTGGACCTCAGGGTTTCGGGGTTCCATTGCCTCCCCGCCTTAACTTGTTTGTTGGTGGGGAAGGAGAACGAACGTGGAACCCGAACCCCTGAATGGGGGTGAAGTGATGTTCCGTTGTTGTTACCCTTTTTTGTTCTTGATAACCCCTTTGTCAAGGGCTTGAAATGTGTTTGCATTGCTTCAAATCAATTTATAGGGCTTAAAATCAATTTATAGGGCTTTAAATCAAATTACATGGCTTTAAAAAATAATTCTCAGTGGCTTTATAAATCCATGCCCAGGCTTCAAAATAAATTGGTTTACTTACCAATAGGCTACATGTTTTAAATGGTTAGATTTCAAGGCAATTGTTTCTATCCTTACAGGTCAATATCTTAATTATAGGTTTATAAATGGATACGATGGATGGCTTCTTAGTGCACTGCGATAGACATTGGATTGGTAACCAAATGATGGGTCCAATTTCCTTTGCATGTAATGAAGACAAGTATAGTAAATTGTTGGAAACAATATGTCACCGGATCGGGGTCAGTAGCGAAAGATTCCAGATAAGGATAAGTTCAGAGCTTACAACGGCGAAAGAGACTTGTACATTATCCATTATGAGCGATGTTGATGTATCCAGTTTGCTTTGTCATAATCAATTCTTCTGGACTGAAATTGAGGTCAAAGTCATAGAAAGATTTGTACCACCAAAGGCAGCTGAAAATGTATTTCAAACTCGGATAAAGTTAATAAATATAACAATCCACTCGTGTATACCGTCAGTTTTTAAACCCTCAAGTAATTCAAAATCCTCAGTTGGTGCTCCATATTTCAAGTCAGTGAGTGGTAGCAACCAGCCGTTTGGGTATATGCCTTCCCTCGGATTTACATCGGCAGAGAATGTTTAGGGAACTCCAACACATGTTCAGGGGACTCCAACATAGACTAACAAGCATCCAGAGGATGTGGTGGATGACTCTGATAGTTCTGAAACCCCCGATACAGATGATGAGACTTGCAGTAATGGGCAAGCATCAACAGGCGGCAAAGAAGCTTCAACAGATGTACCCATTAGTTCTACACCTTCTATGATGACACAGTGGATAATATCGGGGTCTGAACTATACTCAATTCAACACATTAGATCAAAGGATTTGTTTGAAGACAATGGACACTTAGGATAAATATACAAATGACAGATGTTTAAGGACAAGAAAACGTTGAAAGGGGCTCTAGGCATGCATGCATTGACATAGAGGTTTGAGTACAAGGTTAGACGATCGAATTATACACGATTCGCTGTAACATGTAAAAAGAGAGATTGTCAATGGGTGTTTAGGGCGGGGAAGTCGAGAAATGGGACTTACTAGCATGTTACGTCTATTGATAACGAGCACACATGTGGTGATAATGGAAACTACAATGTAGATTTTCACCGTGTAAGTTACTATGTAATAGGCAAACTATTTTCAAGTTTTGCTGATCCAGGATGCAACCTCCGTCCTAAAAATATAATTTGTGACATGAGGGATAAACACGATATAAACCTCTCATACAACAAAGCTTATAGATCTAAGAACCGCGCTTTACATTCGATTTTCGGTGATCCATAAGAGTCATTTAACATGTTGCCTGCATACTTTAACATCTTGGTAAAATCAAATTCGGGGATTGTAACGAAGATTGAAACCGACAGGAAAAACCAGTTCAAATTTGGATTCATGGCTCTTGGTGCTTGTATAGAGGGATTCAATACAGTAATTAGGCCGGTTATTGCCGTCGATGCTACTCACTTGAAGTCCAAGACCAGGGGTGATTGTTAGTTACGGTGTGCAAGGGTGGTAATAAAATGATATAATCATTGGCATTTGGGTTTGCGAATTCCGAAAACATAAAGTCGTGGACGTGGTTCTTAATGCAACTTTACAGAGTGATCTTGCATCCCGAACTTGTGATGATAGTTTTGGATCAGCACACAGGTATCTTTAATGGTATTAGAGCAAAATTCGCCAATGCAGGACATGGGATTTGTGCATACCACTTGGCCAAAAATCTGAAGCAACACTGCAGTGAGTGAGGTGATGTGATTAATCTTTACTATCGTGCTACATATATGTATCTAAGGTTTACGATAAGCTCCTAGAGGTTGGGATACAGAAGTTTTCACGTGTACATAGCCCTAGAAAGAGGTACCATATGATGACCACCAACATTGCCGAGTCAATGCATTTTTACCTACTTGCAATCTGAAAGCTGCCTATCACATCAATTACTGAATTTATCAAAGATTTAATGCAACGTTGGTTCCACGACCGACGAAGTAATGCAAGAGAATCGTCCACATTCTTGACTTCTGATGCAGACCAACACATCAAAGATAAGGTATTACCATCGCAACGGTATGAGATTAACCTTATTGATTTTAATAGATTCAAGGTAGACGACAAATGGAATTAAACAATTGTTGACTTGGAACAATGTTCATGCTCATGCCTTGAATAGGACCTAGATGAGCTGCCGTGTATTCATGTCATTGCTGTTGCAACGTATGCTTACATAATGTTTATTTACATTTTATACCAGAGATAATCAAAATCTAATTGTTGGTCTGCATATTTGTGTCTTTTGTACCAGGTTTAAAGGTATGCCCATCAACGCATTATGTTCCGACTTTTTCACAACTGGATGGCTGAAACAGGCTTACGCCATGGTTGTGAACCCTGTTCCATAATCTGAAGTGTGGGACATTACCGATGATGTTTGTAATCGTGTTGTATTGCCATGGAAAAAAAACGATTGACAGGAAGACCAAAAAAAAATTGAATACCTTCTGTTGCGGAGAAACGAAAGCAACAAACGTGTGGGAATTGTGGGCAAAAGGTACACAATAAAAAAAGTTGCAAGAACCCATCATGTAGCACAGGGAAACCAACAAAAAAACCACGTACTTGTAGCGTGTGCAAGAAAGAATGACATAACAAACTTAAGTGCCCAGATAGAGATAACGCACCGACCCCAGTTTGGCACCCTACCTCAGCTTAGATGACACTGACACTGACGATGAAGAAGTTGATTGTTAGGTATGGATGAGACTCATCATTTCCTTATAATTTTTTTTTTGAAAAAAAAATCTTTGAGAGCCTGTAGTTGCTTGCTTACACTTTTGCTCCTACATGTCAACCTACAACTTCGGCAAGAAAGTTGTTGCTGTGATAGTGGTATAGTATGTCTTGTATGGAATAATGTCTTTTATGGTTATGGTTATAGAGTTTTATGGAACTTTTTATGGTTTTAAGTTGTTACAACTGTTTTTAAGTTGAGAAGCAGGAGCAACCCCCCCCCCCCCCCCCCCCCCCCCCTCTACCCCCAGTATGGGATGTTGCAGAGGATGTTGTTGTTGTGGTGGTCTAGTAGTTTAACAATATTTACAACTGTTTTTATTGTGTATTGTGGAATATTTGTTGTGGTCTTTTTATGGAATAATTGTGTGATGGTCTTGTATGGAAAAACTAAATTATGGGTTATACTGTTGAAGTCCAGAAACATTATAGTTAAGGCTCTGGAATCAGTATTGAAGCCCAGAATCAGTATACAAGGCTTATATTGAATCCTTTTCCATTTAATTTATTTTTCCGATTGTACGGCATTTGTCACACAACATGTGACAACCTATACACACATCAGATGCACAAACAAAAGACATTCAAGCGGTAGAATAATTTGTGAAGCCCGAAAATAAAAAAGACTAGTGGGATCCATATGGGTTCAATAGTTGAACCGTAAGCCCAGATCAAGCCTAGATCAAGTCCAGATCAAGTCCTGATTTAGCCTAGAATCCCGTAAATATAAGTGCATGCATTCTTGTTATCTCACGGCCGAGTTAAGCATTCTTGCTTTCTTTTTCTTCTTCTTTCTTTATGATAGCTCACTTTTTGTGTCTGTTAACAGAAAATTTGCTCAGGGTGAAAAATCTCAATTAACACCCTCAAGACCACTACCATAACAGTGGTGGCCAAGGTCGAATGTAATCTCAACAGTGCTTCTTCAAATGATAAAAAATACTAATGATAATACCATCAAAAGAGAAGAAAAATGCATTCTTTATTAATGGTGTATTGTATACAAAAAATCTCTCAATTGCTTTCTCTCACTCTAAAGTGTAATAGGGTTGCTGTAGTATATCTGTCGAAAAGTAGTCTCCCAGTCTCTTTTAGTAGTTTTTTTCTTCTTCTATTTATACATAGTTTTGTAGGTTAAATCAACTGATTCTCCCATTGATTTTCTCAGTCTCTCCCCTCCTTATCAGGCGGGATTTCTCGTTTAAATGTCATTGACTTTGAGTTAATAGCCGAATTATGAATATCTTGGTAGAGATCAGTTTGTTTCCTCTTTGGACTCTATTACTTGTTCTGCACGTATATAATGTTTCCAGATATGATCCAGTGTATCTTTGTATCTTCACAACATGATCCTTCATAGAGGTCATTGAATATGGCATGTATAGCGAGGTAGATCAGTATCTTGGTTCCAGTATTCAGGTGCTTAACCTAGCCAGGAGCTCGGTTTAACCTCCTTAGATGTCTTGGAGCTTGATGTGGCCCCCTACGGACACTCCTCTATGACAGCGGGGTTTAGGCGAGCTTCTGGAGAGGTTTCGAGGTAATCTTGATCCCGGAGGAGCTCCCTGATTTCAGGTTCGGCTACGCGGGCTCAATCCGATCGTGTAGGGCTCTACTCTGGGTGTTTCTGGAGCTCGCCTTTATTTCTGTAGGGTGGTATCGTAGCTCAGCTTTAGGAAGCGTGATCTCCTGGTGGATGACCTCGGGCCTGGAGTCAGACTAGGAGGGTGAAAATTTTCCCTTGGGTCCTTAGCCAAATTTGGCTATTAACAGAAGTCCCTTATGACTTGAACACCGGTGATTGAGTTTGGGGTTGAAGTGAGATTTCCTATTTTATTTGGGAAATTTTTTCTCCATTACCGTTACCAGAATCTTCGTAGAAATCTTTTTATTAATTGCCCCAAGTGATGTGACGCACGTAGATTGGGGTATTCAAATTAATCTTGCTACGTTACGGTCACTCTGTGATTCGAGGCAACCCGCCACCCAAAATTTTGTTCTTGGGCTGTCGACGTCACTGCTATGTCCACTCCTATTTAAACTCGACAACTTTGCTATCTTCCTCACACTTTCATCTCTCTCAAGTTTCAAATTTTCTTTTGGAAAGAAACTCATCTCCTTTCACCAGATTCGTTAGATTTTCTTTTACCATGTCGAAAAATAGTCGTGATTCTGTCGACTCTATTGTCGATGGTGATGAGGTCGCTAGTCTTGCTCTCAGCAAACGAGCGCGTAAAGTTTTTGACAGTGATGACTCTCCGCTAAGTCCCCAGCGCCGACGGTCGACTAGACACGTATCCATTGGGACCGGGTTCTCTAATCGATCTGATAATCCTCTGGATTTGGTTGATGAAAATTCTGACAAAGAGGGCAGGGAGGATGCTGCCAGGAAATGTCGAGTCACGGTTACTGATCCTTCTCTAGAGAGGCTTGCCCCTTACGACTTTAGGGTTGTCCCTGATTCTATCGTTGATCCAAGCTCGATTGACCGTTTGAGGTCTAAGTACGGCATTCCTGACAATGTCTCTATCTCGGTTCCTCCCAAAGGTTACGAGTTCTTCAATCCATCCAATGGTGTGCTTCCAATTCATGTGGCGGCTCTCGAGAATAGGGTTAGGCTTCCCTTTCATCCTACCCTTCGACGAGCTCTCAACGCCATCCAGCTTGCCTCTCTCTAGCTGACGCCTGGCTTCTGGAGGCATTTGATTGGTTTCCTCGTGCTATGGAGGGAACAATGCCAGCTGAGCAATGTGAGGAGAAAGCCCGAAGCAGAGGAGCTGGCCTACCTTTTTCAAATAGGGAGCCTCTCTGGCTCTCCTCGGGGTCAATTCTATGCAAAAGCCAAGAACAATCTCAATTGTATCATTCCCGTGGCTTCGAAGAAAGATCCCTGCATGGAAAGAAGAGTGGATCTTGGCATGGGGTGATTGAGGGAGCTCGATTTTTATTGGGGGGCATGAGTTCGAGGTCCCTACAATTTTCAGTGACAAACCATTGTGGGACCGGGATTCCCTGCCACCTGAGTCTGAAGCTGTTTTGAAGGCTATTCTGGTCAGGAAACTACTTGAACTTGAAGTATCCAACCGCAGAAGCTTTTGATCCTCGCAGGGTGAATCAATATATGCGGATCTCCGATGTTATTCCTCGTAAGTAACACAGAATCGTCTATCGTCTTTGGCTTGTTGACCAGCTCAATTCTAACGTTTCCCTTCTTGTTTCATTTACTTATAGTTTTTGTTGTTAAGCTAGCTTCTCGTGGAGCTCAGCAACTCCGGTAAGCTCGCACTCCTCCCCCATCCATCAGACGGACGCGGGGGGCTTCTTCTGCTTACCACGGAAAAGGAAAGACTGATTGTTTCGGCCAGGATTACACCTACTCCCACTCCATCGCCTTCCCAAGTGAAATCCAAGATGGCTACCTTCACGTCGTCGGCTTCCAAAGCGATAAACCGAGGGGCTCCAGTTTTCCGGGTGGTTGGCATTACTGCTCATGCTTCTTCTGCTCCTTCTGCTGCTACTATTGCCCCACATGCTCATCTATCTGATGCCGCTGCGATTCCAACCCCCCTAGCTCTGGAAAACTTTGAAGCGAGTGTCGCAGGGATTCTTCCTAGACGCTCTCGCCCTCAGTCGAGCTCGATGGGGTAGGACGAGATCTTGGAACAATTCATCGCATCCTGCCCGGGTGGTGGGCTCTCTAGGATGGCCTCGATGCTCATCGATGTCTTGCTCACCAAGGGGTCTGCTGTCTTAGCTGAGGTAATTGTTCTTTCTCTGTACTACTTCTGAGACTGCCAACTTAATCGGTTTCTAACCTTGGCTTTGTATCTCTTAGGCCTTCAAGTTTAACATGGCTTTGGGTCACCAGGTAGTCCTCCTTCGTGATCGGGCTGCCAAAGCTGAAGCCGAAGCCGAAGCTGAAAGAGCCATGGGATTACTTAAGCGAGCTTTTGAACATAGGGCACAGAAACCCGTCAATACCAGTTGCTGGATCACGTCATAGGAAAGTGTCCAGACCACGGTATACACAGCAGTGCACCGTCTGGACAACAATGCGGTGTAGGGCGCTGTGCATGCAGGTGCACAGGCCGTGGTATGGGCAACAGAGGCCTACTGGACAACACCGTGACTTGGATCGCTATGCGTGCAAGTGTACAGGAAGCGGTACATGAAGCATGACCCTACTGAGGTATACCGCTCTGTATGCCACGGTGCAAGCATGTCTTGCCAAGCGGTCTAGGCCGCGGTAAGAGAAGAAATTCTCTTTTCGGGCCAAACTCAACACACGAAGAGATGTGCAAAAAGTGCAAATGTGGAGTGTGAAAAGTGGCATACAATACATCATTCAATTATAAGAAGATAAGAACATAATGCATGCAAGTGAGTGTGTGCAACTAGATCTCTTCAAAGAAAGTTAAACAAGTGAGATACCTTTGAAGAGCTCTTGAGAGAGATGATGTCCTTGAAGCTTGATCACACCCAAGAGGCCTAATTTACCCTTACAAAAATAATCCCCAATGTGGTTTGTCAACGAAATAAGCCAATCAAAATATGAGGAACTTACAAATGTCATTGAGTTTGAGTTAATAGGAGGATATCTTGGGGGGGATCAGTTTGTTTCCTTTTTAGACTCAAATACTTGTTGTTAATGGAAATTTTGCTCGGGATGAGAAATCTCAGTTAACGCCCTCAAGACCACTACCACGTACGTGATGGCCAAAATTTATTGTATATGTAACAGTGATTTATAAAGTAACAAGTAAGCAAGAATGTTTTTATTGAACATGCATGGTATACAAATACATAGGTTCTTCTCTCTTTTCTCTCAACCCTCTCTAGGGAATGGTCGATTGTTAGTCGTATGCCTGTCAAATAGTAGTCCCCTTTTTTCATTTCTTTTCTTTTCTATTTATACATAGTTTGTAGGTCAACAGATTGATTATCCCTTGATTTTCTCAGTCTCCTCCTTATCGGGCGGGATTTCTTACTTTAATATCATTGACTTTTAGATTAACGTCCGAATTGAGAGTATCGTGGTGGAGATCAGTTTGTTTCCTTTCTGGATTTTATTACTTGTTCTGTATGTAGGTAACGTTTCTAGATATGATTCAATGCATTCCTCGTATCCTTTCACTATGATCCTTTATGGAGGTCGTTGGATATGACGATATGGTGTGGTGTATCAACCAGAGAGGTTGATTAGTATTTTGACCTTGATATCTGAGAAGTTTCATCCAGCTTGGAGCCAAATCTGGCTCCCCTTGACCTTTTCGAAGCTAGGTGTGGCCTCGACTGACCTTTTGAAGCTAGGTGTGGCTTCGACTGACCTCGCGGCCTTTTAGGGACATTCTTTTGTGTCAATCGAGGTACAGACGAGTCTCTGGAGCACTTGCGAGATGACCTCGACTTCGGGGAGCTTCTAGTTTTGGTGATACGGGCTAGATCTGATCGTTCCGGGCTTTATCCCGGATGTTTCCAAAGCCCGTCCTTGTTCCTGGGGTGGTATCGCAGTTCGGCTCTGGATAGAGAGGTCTCCTGGCGGAAGCTCTCGGGTCCGGGATCTATCCCGGATGTTTCCGGAGCCCGCCCTTATTTCTGGGATGGTATAGTAGCTCGGCTCTGGATTGAGAGGTCTCCTGGTGAAACTCTCGGGTATGGAACCAGGTCTGGGAGGTGGAAAATTTCCCTTTGGTCCTTAGCCAATTTTGGCTATTAACAGAAGTCCCCTCTGACTTGAACACCAAATGTCGAGCTCGGGGTTGAGGTTAGATTTTCACTTTACTTGGGAAATCTTGCTCTTTTTAACGTTACCGAAATATTGGGGAAATTTATTCATTTGAATGACGTGTTGCGAACCGACTAATTTATCTTTGAATTAATCTGATTGCGTTACGCCAATCCCCGAGATTTTTTACCGTTACCAAAATCTTGGGGAGATCATCCTCTTAACTGCGTAAGTGATGTGGCATGAGATGATTAGCCCGCTTTCGAGTTTAATCCGGTTACGTTACTGTAATCGATTTTTTACCGTTACCAGACGAGTATCTCGGTGTTATTGCCCTTCTGCCTATATATATGTCTGTTTTCCTCCTCATCTTCCTCACATCTCTTCGAGCTTAAAACTTTTTGCTGAGAAATATTTCCATAGCTTTTCCTCCGAGCTTGCTTCTTTCTTCATTCTTCGTCTTCTATAATGTCGAAAAATAGTCGTGACTCAACTGATTCCATATTCGACGGCGAGGAGGTCGTCAGTCTTATTCTGGGGAAGCGGGCTAGGAGGAGTTCTGACGGCGATAATTCCCCGCCCACCTCATAACGTCGACGGTCAAGTAGGAATGTATCTATCGGGACTGGGTTCTCCAACCATCCCGACCACCCTTTAGATATCGTCGATAATGACTCCGACAAAGAAGCGGCCGATGGCGCTGCGGGGGAGCGTCGGGTCTCGGTTCCTGGTCCCCTTGGGGAGAGGCTCCCTCCCTACGATTTCTAGGTTGTCCCAGATTCCACCGTTGACCCGGTGTCAATTGATCGCTTGAGGTCAAAGTTTGGCATCCCAGACAGCGTATCCATCTCGGTGCCTCCCAAAAATTATGAGTTTTTCAACCCCCCCTAAAGGCGTGCTTCCGATTCATGTGGCCGCTCTTGAGAACGGGGTCAGGCTTCCCCTCCATCCAACCCTTCAGCGGGCTCTCAACGCCATCTAGCTCGCTCCCCTCCAGTTGACGCCTGGCTTCTGGAGGCATCTGATTGGTTTCCTTGTATTATGGAGGGAACAATGCCAGATGAGTAAAGTGACGAGGGAGCCAGGTGCAGAGGAGCTGGCTTATCTCTTTCAGATTGGGAGCTTGTCTGGGGCTTCTCGAGGCCAGTTCTATGCCAAGGCCAAGAATAAGCTCAACTTCATCGTTCCTGGTGCCTCGAAGAAGGACCCCTCGTGGAAAGAGGAATGGATCCTGGCGGGGGATGATTGAGGGAGCTCGATTTTCATCGGAGGGCATGAATTCGAGGTTCCTACGGCTTTCAGTGACAAGCCCTCTTGGGACCGGGACTCCCTGCCTTTTGAGTCCGAAGCCGTCTTAAAGGCTATTCTAGCCCGGAATTATCTGAATCCGACGTTACCTACTGCTGAAGCTTTTGATCCTCGTAGGGTGAACAAGTATTTGCGAATTTCAGACGCTATTCCTCGTAAGTGTCATTGAGTTGCTTCTCCTTTTTACTTGGCTTGGTTCTAACATTTTTTTTATACAGTTTTTGTCGTGGAGCCGGCCACCTGTCACGTCTCATGCTCTCCTCAAGGTGGAGCTTCTCTTCCCTCCTCTAGGGTCGAACCTGCCCTGGTTTCGTCTATCTCTCCGACTGGGTCTAAGATGGCCACTCTTGCCTCACGGGATTTTCGGGCTTTGGGTAAAGCTCCCCAGGTGGTTAGCCCGGCTGGTTCTGCCCCCTCGGCCGTGGCCGCTAAAGTTGCTACCCATTCGGCTCAAACACCTGATTCCGTTGCGCTTCCAACAACCAAAGCCTCGGAGGTTTCTGGGAAAGGTGTTGCTTCTGGAAAGGTGTCGCGAAGGTTCCTCACAGTCGCGAAGGTTCCTCACAGTCGCTCTCGGCCTCAGTGGAGCTCGACGGGGCGGGATGAGGTCCTGGAGCAGTTCATAGCGTCATGTCCGGGTGGCGAGATCTCCAAGATGGCTTCTATGCATGTGGACGTCCTTATAACCAAGGGGTCTGCTATTTTAGCTGAGGTAATTGTATTTTCTTCAAGCTACTTTTGTTAATTCGTTTAGTTTCTAACTCGGGTTCTGTATTTTGTAGGCCTTTAAGGTTAATGTCGCGATGGGCCAGCAGGTAGCCCTCCTTCGTGATCGGGCTGCAAAAGCCGAGGCTGAAGCCGAGAAAGCAGGGGAACTGCTCAAGCAGGCTCGGTCTTTAGTGGAAGAGGTGACTTCCAGCCAGGGAAAAATCGAGCTCGAGATGGCTGAGCTTCGCTGCGATCATGAGAGGATGAAGCAATCTTTTGATCAGGAGCGTCTTCAATCTCTCCGACGGGCTAGGCAGTGGGATTCCTGAAGATCTGAGGCTAAGAAGCTGGACCTCGAGAACCAGTCTGTGATTACCCAGATGGCCAAGCTGCAAGCTGATGCGGAGACCTCCTTCAGTTACGGGTATTTTTATGCTTCCTTTCAGGCCACAGAAGCTCTTCCTCCTCCCTTTAATTTATCGTCTATTGCGGGCTGGGACAGACAAGAAATAATGCTCAAAGCTGCCGAGTTATCTCGCCTTGAGGGCGACAAGGTGGTCCCTTCTAGCCCAGCAGGAACTGGGAAGTAACCCGCTCAGTCAGATCCCTCATTCCATCTTCCTTCCCTTATCACCTCGGGTCCTAGGGAGTCTTCCAGCAAAGTGATGTCTTCTCGATCCGAGGAGGACCAATCGGGAGCTGGTGAAGAGGTTAAGAGCCCATCTGAAGGTCCCCCTTTAACAGAGATGGAGGTCGACAGGAGATGGGGTCCTTGGCTGCCCTTCTTGACGCGGCTGTCCCTCTTGAGGTTATGGACGTAATTAATGACGTTTTGGAGGAAGATCCAGCTGATCATCCGATAGAGCCTCTAAATGGAGGAGCGGTCGGTGAGGATAACCTAGATGGACAGCTACCTGCAGAGGGGGTTGATGCCGAGGATCAGCAGGAAGGAGGAGGGCCAGCAAAGGGGAGCCATGAGGGTCCCAAAGCTTGAAGTGGATGACTTGTTTTTGATTGCCCGGAAAAGGGGGTGGGCACCCTGTTTTGCCATTATCAATTTTTCATTTTTCTTCTTCTTTTTGTAGCCCGGGTTCGGGGGTTGGGCTCCTCATTTGGATGTAGCCTTATCGAGGGATAGGCTCCTCTTGTCCTTAATGATAAATCGAAGCGCTTTTTTTGAGAGCTTTTATTCTGTTTCTGGTCTTGCATGGGATCCAGAGTAGCATCTGTAGCAACAATTAAGATTCGTGTAGGGAATTATGATGATTTTGATCCTGCACACGAAAGCAAACATTATATATATATATATATGTATATATATATATATTTTAGGGGTGATAACCCAACCAAGACTTTAGGAGGGCTACTTAGCTTTTTTCTAGTCTTTGGGATCTGGTGGGCAATTATGCTCTTACACTCAGATCCTTCTTGGGGGTGGTAGCCCGACCAAGGCATCAGGAGGGCTATCGAGCTATTTCCTGGTCTCGAGATCTGGAGGGCAACTAAGCTCTTACACTCAGATCCTTCTTGGAGGTGGTAGCCTGACCAAGGCATCAGGAGGGCTATCGAGCTATTTCCTGGTCTCGAGATCTGGAGGGCAACTATGCTCTTACACTCAGATCCTTCTTGGGGGTGGTAGCCCGACCAAGGCATCAGGAGGGCTATCGAGCTATTTCCTGGTCTCGAGATCTGGAGGGAAACTATGCTCTTATACTCAGATCTTTCTTGGGGGTGGTAGCCCGACCAAGGCATCAGGAGGGCTATCGAGCTATTTCCTGGTCTCGAGATCTGGAGGGCAACTATGCTTTTACACTCAGATCCTTCTTGGGGGTGGTAGCCCGACCAAGGCATCAGGAGAGCTATCGAGTTATTTCCTCATCTCGAGATCTGGAGGGCAACTATGCTCTTACACTCAGATCCTTCTTAGGGGTGGTAGCCCGACCAAGGCATCAGGAGGGCTATCGAGCTATTTCCTGGTCTCGAGATCTGGAGAGCAACTATGCTCTTACACTCAAATCCTTCTTGGGGGTGGTAGCCCGACCAAGGCATCATGAGAGCTATCGAGCTATTTCCTGGTCTCGAGATCTGGAGGGCAACTATGCTCTTACACTCAGATCCTTCTTGGAGGTGGTAGCCCGACTAAGGCATCAGGAGGGCTATCGAGATATTTTCTGGTCTCGAGATCTGGAGGGCAACTATGCTCTTACACTCAGATCCTTCTTGGGGGTGGTAGTCCGACCAAGGCATCAGGAGGGCTATCGAGCTATTTCCTGGTCTCGAGATCTGGAGGGCAACTATGCTCTTACGCTCAGATCCTTCTTGGGGGTGGTAGCCCGACCAAGGCATCAGGAGAGCTATCGAGCTATTTCCTGGTCTCGAGAGGTTTATGTCGAATTCCCATACAAGGGTATAGTCACTAATGTTGAACATAGTTGGAGACATAGATGGAAGAGGAAAGGAAAATTACTTTATTAATGATCGAGATGTAGTACATTTTTATTAGGGTCTTGTAATGAAAACTAAGTGGGGGTAGTCTGCTTGAGAACTCCTTTCAAGGGTAGAATTTCTTCAAATGATCTGCATTCCAAGTGTGGTTGATGGATCGTCCGTCCATGTCTTCGAGTTTATAAGCTCCATTGCGAACAACTAGCTTTATCAAATATGGCTCTTCCCAATTTGGACTTAAGACTCCATCCGACCTTTTCCGAGTGTTCAGTGTCACTTTCCTAAGTACCAGATCCCCTTCCTTGAATTTCCGGGCTCTAACTTTTTGGTTGAAGTATCTAGCGATCTTGCTCTGGTAGATCGCTACTTTCTCTGCTACCCAGTCTTGCGTTTCTTCTAAGAGGTCTAGACTAGCCCGGAGCTTGACTTCGTTACTTTAGGGCTCAAAGTGCTGTATCCTGAACGAGGTTAATTTATACTCGATGGGGAGGACTGCTTCAACCCCTGAAAGCCAGGGAGTAAGGTGTCTCTCCGGTAGCTGTTCTTTTTGTAGTCCGGTATGCCTAGAGGACTTTTGGTAGCTCTTCGGCCCATTTACCTTTCTTCTGCTGAAGTTTCTTTTTCAGAAGTTTCTTGATTGTCTTGTTGGTGGATTCTACCAGCCCGTTAGTCTGTGGATGAGCCACTGAAGTGAGCCTGAGGTCGATACCTAATCCCTTGCAGAAGTCTTTGAATCGGGCGTTGTCGAATTGCTTTCCTAGGTCTGCTATAATGATGAGAGGGGTCCCGAACCTGCAAACCACGTTAGTCTTGATGAACTTGGTTGTATTCTTTTCCGATATTCGAGAAAGAGGTCATGCCTCGTTCCATCTTGTGAAGTAGTCGATAGCCACGATAGCGTGTTTCATCTGTCCAAGAGCGGTAGGAAGTGGCCCAATTAGGTCGATTCCCCACATGGCAAAGGGATAAGGTGAACTGAGGGACGACAGTCGCTCGGGTGGCTGGTGGTTCAAGTTTGAGGTTCTTTGACAAGGTTCACAGGATTGCACAAAACTATTTGCATCTTGATGGATGGTCGGCCAATAGTACCCCATACGAAGCACCTGATAGGCTAGAGCTTCCCCACCTATGTGGTTCCCACAATCCCCAGAGTAGACCTCTCTCAATGCCCACTTAGCATCATCGGGATGCAAGCACCTAAGTAAGGGGAGGGATCTGCCCCTCTTGTAGAGGTATCCGTCCACCATACATATCGAACTGACAGTCTTTTAATTCTTCGGGCTTGGTCGGGCTCTCAGGAAGCTCTCCTTCAAGGAGGTAGGCGACAATTGGGTCCATCCAGCAAGGTAGGCGATCCAGGGAACAAATTTCTCCATTTGTGGCTATGCTTGGCTGGGTGATTACTTGGAGGGGAATTCCCCTTGGTAGAGATTGGCCTCCGTTCGCCGCTATTTTAGCCAGAACATCTGCGCGATGGTTTTGGTGTCGAGGCACCTGATCGATCTTGAATCCCTTAAATTTGCTTTTCAACAGCCGAGCTAGATTTAGGTAGGCAACCATATTATCTCTCTTTGCCTGGTAGACCCCAGTCACCTTGTTTACAACAAGCAACGAATCGCTCTTAATCTGCAGGTAGTCGGCCTTTAGTTCGACGGCTACCTTCATCCCGGCTAGGAGGGCTTCATATTCCGCTTAGTTGTTGGTAGTTTTAAACTCGAATCTGAAACAGTGACAGAATTCAGTCCCCTCCGGATCTATCAAAACTATGCCCGCCCCTCCCCCAGCTCGTCCGGATGCTCCGTCTGAAAAGAGGATCCATGACTTGCAGCCTTCCAGCCAATTTTCGATCTAGGATACCTTCTCAGGGACCTCATTTGATACTGAGGGATCATCTGGATCTGGGATCGCTGAGAATTCTGCTACGAAGTCGGCCAAAGCCTGTGCCTTAATCGTAGTCTAGGGCTTATACTTTAGGTCGAACTGAGTGAGCTCTAGTGCCCATAAAACTAGCCTTCCTGACACGTCTGGTCTTTACAAGAATTGATGGAGGGGTTGGTCTGTCACCACTGCTATTGTGTGAGCTTGAAAATAGGGACGGAGTTTCCTCAGTGAGATCACCAGAGCATAAGCGAGCTTCTCCAGGAGAATGTAGTTCCTTTCTGATTTGGTCAAGGCAGGACTCACATAGTATATGGGTCTTTGAAAGCTGTCGCTACAATCCTTGGCCAAAGCCCCGCTCACTGCAGTTTCTGATACAGCCAGGTAAATCTGTGACTCATCTCCGAGAACCGGCATGACTAACAAAGGGGGCTTGTTAGGTACTCTTTCAAAGCTTGAAACGCCTGCTCACTTTCCTGGCTCCATTCCATGTTCTTTCCTTGTTTGATGGCCTTGAAGAAAGGGAGACATTTATCGGTGAAGCGAGAGATAAACCTATTGAGTGCCGCCACCCGTCCAGTCAGAATCTGTACTTGCTTGAGCGAGGTCGGGGATTCCAGGTCCAAGATAGCTTTGATTTTTTCTAGGTTGGCTTCTATACCTCTCTCATGAACCATGAAGCCCAGAAACTTCCCTACCATTACCCCAAAGGCACATTTGGAGGTGTTCAAACGCATCTGGTTTTCCCTCAGTATGAGGAAGGTTTTACGAAGGTCTTCCTGATGTCCCTTTGTGGTTGGGGATTTCGTGATCATGTCGTCGATGTACACTTCCATCGTCCTTCCTATCTCGGATTTGAATAGTTTGTTAACCAGCCGCTGGTATGTGGCCCCTGCATTCTTTAAACCAAACGGCATCACCTTGTAGCAGTATAAGCCCTGCCCAGTAATGAAACTAGTCTTATCTTGGTCAGCCGGGTGCATTTTAATTTGGTTGTATCCTGAGAATGCGTCCATAAAAGTCAAAAGTTTGTTTCCGGATGTGGAGTCAACCAACTGGTCGATCTTTGGTAAAGGAAAACTGTCTTTCGGGCAAGCCCGGTTGAGGTCGGTGTAGTCGACACACATACGCCATTTCCCATTCGCCTTCGTGACCATGACCACGTTAACGACCCATTCGGGGTAACGTACCTCTCTGACGAACCCCGCTTTGATCAATTTATCAACCTCTTCCTGCACCGCCGCGTTCCTATCAGCGTTGAAGTGACACCTCTTCTGCTTGACGAGCTTGACTGTTGGATCTACTGCTAGCCGGTGAATGGTCAGCGATGCCGGAATTCCAGGCATTTCATCATGAATCCAGGCGAATATGTCACTGAATTCCCTGAGAAGATCAATCAGTCCTCTTTTTACTTCTAGATCAAGGGTGGCTCCGACCTTGACGACCTTGGAGGGATCGTCATTCCTGACGGATATCTCTTCTGGTTTGTCCACTGGCTGCCCGCTTGCCCATTCCTTACTTCGTTCTTCCTCGTAAGGCACGATAGGTTCATCCTCCGGATGCCCATGATGTTTCGCGGGCTCCTTCTCCTCTTCGATTATCTGGGATGTATCCATGTCTTCCTGGATTAATGTCACCTGCACACACTGCTTCGCTAGGGCTGCAGGATTGGCAGATACTGCGTAGCATTTCCTGGCTGCCTACTGGTCTCCGCGTACCTCTCCTACTTTGGTTCCAACCGGGAATTTCAAGACGTTGTGGTATATGGACAAGACTCCCTTCAAGGAGGACAGGAAAGGTCTCCCTAGGATGGCGATGTAGGCCGATGGGGTGTCCACCACAACAAAGTCGGTCATTACATTCTGTTAGAGCGGGGTGATCCCAATGATTACTGGGAGGATCATTGACCCCACTGGTATGATCGAGTACCCAGTGAAACTGTAAAGCGGAGTGGTACAGCTCTTGTAACAATGTTGCTTCAGGTTCAATTTTTCCAGGGTATCCTTGAAGAGGATATCTACATTGCTACCTGTATCCACGAGCACGCGATGGACTAGACAGTTGGCAATCTGTATCGGGATGACCATAGGATCATCATGAGGTTGCACAGTATTGAAGACATCTACTTTGGTGAATATGATCTGAGCTGACTGGGAGGGCTCTATCGGGCTCTGGCTGACTTCGAAGATCCCTCGGCTCTCTCCGAGGCGGGGAACCTTTCTTGCGTGGTTTTTCCCTGAGTTATTGGAAACGCCGGCCAATGTAGGACCTCCGCTGATAGTGTGTATCACCTGGATCTGTTGCATTAAGTCAGCTTGTACCTTCCTTCCAGTCCTGATATTATCTCTGACCTGTTGTAAGAACTCAATCAGGCATCCTCCCCTTATCAGGGCCTTAATCTGGTTGTGCAAGTTATAGCACTCCCAAGTGTTGTGGCCCACGTCTTCGTGAAAGTCGCAGTACTTGTACCGGTTTCTCCTGTCAGCTGGGGCCTTCATGGGAGCGGGCTTTTGGAGCAACCCTTTATCTAGTATGGCAAGGTAGACTGTTTCTCTGGAAGCATTCAAAGGGGTGTAGTAGTCATACCCTTTTTCCCCTTGCATTACTGGAGCCACGATCCTGGGAGGCGGCGAAGCCAGGGGAGGGTTCGTTTTGCTGGATATCTATCTTGCCTATACGGATGAGCAGGGAGGCGATAGGTCGACCTGTTGGGAGGTTTATTCTAAGCTCTCTGCACTGGCTCAAATTTGGGGGCTTCTTTCTTCAGACGCTTTATCGTTCTCATGTCAGTCATGTTCTATCTTGACCTTGAGTTGTTCGTCGATCTCGACCTGCTCCAGAGCCCGGTCATAGGCCTCCTGGTAAGTCTCGGAAGGTCTCTTGGCTAAAGAACAGAAAAGCTTTCCTGCCCAGAGGTTTCGCCTGAAGTTGGCGAGGGTTTCTTTTTCAGTGAAAACTCCCATTTGTATGACCTCCTTGTGAAATCGCTCCATATATGATAGAAGAGTTTCACTCCATTTATGGATCACATATTGGAGGTGTATGGGATCTTTCGGGTAAGGTTTAACTCCTTGGAATTGTAAGCAAAAATTGGTTGATAATTTTGTGAAAGAATCCACGCTTCCAATGGGTAGTTTCCTGAACCAGGTTTTAGCGTAGTCGGTCAAGGTCGTTGGGAACATTCTGCACATAGCGGCTCTGGTAGTTTTCTGGACCTCCATCTGTTGAACGAAGCTCTCTAGGTGGCTTAGAGGATCTTCTGTTCCAGAGAACTTATCTGCTGGCATTTTGAATTTTGGGGGGAGCTCTGCTTCCCGGATCCTCCTAGTGAAGGGAGCATTCATCTCGCTCAGGGGATTCATTTTGTCCTCCTTACTCTTTCCCTTCCTTATCTGCTGGACCTTTTTTGTAGCTTTGCCAGCTGATCCCTCAGTCGCTTGTTCCCAGGTCTCTTCGAGTTAACCTCAGATTCCTCACTATAGAATCTTTCTGATGAACTGGCAATTTCTATCTGGTCCACCTCCTGGACATGATCCACTCGGGGAGTTTGTCTACTTTCCTCCTCTAGGGCCCGGGTAGTTCTCCTAGATGTAGTTGGATGAGATAGCCCTCGAGGCTTCCGGGTAAAAGCATCCGCGGCAGACTTAACTAGCCGGGGTTGATATTGTGAAAATCTTCTCGGAGCTGGGGGCATGGGTCCCAGCCTATCCCGGATCGAACGTTGGGGCCCTGATCTATCTCGAGCCGGCTCTGGAGGAGGAGGTCCTAGGCGATCGAAAGCAGGTGGCCTAGATCCGAGCCTGCTCGGCTCTCCCTGATCATTCAGGTTGGTTGGCTGGATTGTGATGCCTTCAGCGAGGAGGCGGACGCGGACGGATTCTACGAAGGCCGCCGCTTGTTGGTCGAGTGCTACCTGGCTCACTATGGGGTGGCCAGTAGCCCGCGTATTGGTTGTCTGGATCGGAGCTTGACTACTATATCCAAACTTTCTCCCCCTTCCTGGGGCTTTTCGGGTTGGCCTCGCCGGAGATTGCTCTGGGACTCTGTGTTGGCCTTGGGAGGAGCGGAGCCTCATAGTTCCTGTAAAAAAATGAAAATATAAATTCAAACGATTGGTTAGTTGGGTGTAAGTTCCCACAGACGGCGCTAGAAAGTGTTAACGGAAATTTTGCTCGGGATGAGAAATCTCAGTTAACGCCCTCAAGACCACTACCACGTAGGTGATGGCCAAAATTTATTGTATATGTAACAGTGATTTATAAAATAACAAGTAAGCAAGAATGTTTTTATGGAACATGCATGGTATACAAATACAGAGGTTCTTCTCTCTCTTCTCTCAACCCTCTCTAGGGAATGGTCGATTGTTAGTCGTATGTCTGTCGAATAGTAGTCCCTTTTTTTCATTTCTTTTCTTTTCTATTTATACATAGTTTGTAGGTCAACAGATTGATTCTCCCTTGATTTTCTCAGTCTCCTCCTTATCGGGCGAGATTTCTTGCTTTTAATGTCATTGACTTTTGGATTGACGTCCGAATTGAG
This sequence comes from Dipteronia sinensis, assembly GCA_033220585.1. NCBI lineage: Eukaryota > Viridiplantae > Streptophyta > Magnoliopsida > Sapindales > Sapindaceae > Dipteronia > Dipteronia sinensis. The sequence continues at coordinate 6,695,589 of CM065641.1, read as the reverse complement.
AGTATCATGGTGGAGATCAGTTTGTTTCCTTTTTGGATTTTATTACTTGTTCTGCATGTAGGTAACGTTTCTAGATATGATTCAATGCATTCCTCGTATCCTTTCAGTATGATCCTTTATGGAGGTCGTTGGATATGACGATATGGTGTGGTGCATCAACCAGTGAGGTTGATTAGTATTTCGACCTTGATATCTGAGAAGTTTCATCCAGCTTGGAGCCAAATCTGGCTTCCCTTGACCTTTTCAAAGCTAGGTGTTGCCTCGACTGACCTTTTGAAGCTAGGTGTGGCTTCGACTGACCTCGTTGCCTTTTAGGGACATTCTTCTGTGTCAATCGAGGTACAGACGAATCTCTGGAGCACTTACGAGATGACCTCGACTTTGGGGAGCTTCTAGTATTAGTGATGCGGGCTAGATCTGATCGTTCCGGGCTTTATCCCGGATGTTTTCGGAGCCCGTCCTTGTTCCTGGGGTGGTATCGCAGTTCGGCTCTAGATAGAGAGGTCTTCTGGTGGAAGCTCTCGGGTCCGGGCTCTATCCCGGATGTTTCCGAGCCCGCCCTTATTTCTGGGATGGTAAAGTAGCTTGGCTCTAGATTGAGAGGTCTCTTGGTGAAACTCTCGGGTATGGAACCAGGTCTGGGAGGTGAAAAATTTCCCTTTGGTCCTTAGCCAATTTTGGCTATTAACACTTGTTCTGCACGTACGTAATGTTTCCAGATATGATCTAGTGTATCTTTGTATCTTCATAGCATGATCCTTCATAGAGGTCGTTGAATATGGTATGTATGGCGAGGTAGATCAGATATCGAGGTAGATTAGTATCTTGGTTCCGATATTCAGGTGCTTAATCTAGCCAGGAGCTCGATCTGACCTCCCTTGATTTCTCGGAGCTTGATGCGTCCCCCCTGCGGATACTCCTCTATGACAGCGGGGTTTTGGCGAGCTTCTGGAGAGGTTGCGAGGTAATCTCAACCTCGGGGGAGCTTCCTGATTTCAGGTTTGGTGACTCGGGCTCAATCTGGCCGCGTCGAGCTCTACTTTGGGTGTTTCTGGAGCTCGCCTTTATTTCTATGGGGTGGTATTGTAGCTGGATTTTAGGAAGCGTGGTCTCCTGGTGGATGACCTCTGGCCTGGAATCAGACTAAGAGGGTGAAAAATTTCCCTTTGGTCCCTAGCCAAATTTGGCTATTAACAACCTCAATGTCCTGATCCTATCGGTCGTACCAAGAAAGTGTTGGCGATCCCAGCCAAAGAAATGAGTTGGAAAGTGTTGATGCAGGAAGGTAACCTTAGGCCTAGTACCATTTGGCTTCATTCTACATGGAATGTGCCACGATCACCTTATCCTATTTTGAAAGATATAGAGTCGTACGCCTGGGTTAGGGGAGAATTTGAGATACTTTGTGGCATAAAAATTTTAACCCTTGTTTCTGACGATGAACGTCATTACAGAATCGATATCAACTATGAAGTTCAACATGTCCAATCCTGAAGAGGCACTGAAACAACATAAAGAGGTGATGGCGAAGAAAAGACCGGCTGCACTCGCTAAGAAAAGGAATGCGCTGGAGGAAATATCAACAAATAATTCTATCATCCCTGTCGAAGAGCCGCCTTTTGAGTCATCTCCAGAGCTGGACCCCCCAAGGGTGCAAAAGAAAAGAAAAGTTGCCGAAACCTATGACAAGGGCAAGGCGGTTCAAGCCACTTCGAAAGGGGGGATGGTCGAGACTACGTCGAAAAGGCCCAATTTTCCCCTGGTAGCTTTTCCTCAGGGCGTGTCAGCGATTAAGGAGCCCAGCAGCTTCTTAAAAAAGTCGGACGACCTCCTCTTTACTGCTGACGAAGAATACCTGAAGGGAAAAAAGGTGGAGGAAGTTGTCGATGCTGGTATTCTCATTGCTTTTCAGGTGAGTTGTATTACTATATCATGCTTTTTTATTATGGTCATGTCGAATACTGATAACGAGTAACTTTTGCAGGCTTTGCAATCCCAATTGTTTATGAAGAGAAAACTTGTGGCCAGTCGAGAGAGGTGCGCGAAGCTCCAAAAAGCAAATGACATGCTCAGACAGGAAAGCAAATGACACACTCAGACAGGAGAGCAATGATGTCGAAAAGGCCAAGCAAGAAATTGAGAAGAAAGCCTTGGCTTAGGATGAGGAGTTGGCTAGGTTGAGAAATGCTCTTACGGAAAAGGATCGACAACTGGAGAGATCCAACGAAACTCTTAATGAGAGAGATCGACATATAGTCGGTTTTAAATTATCAGCTTAAGAATATCCCTGTTAAGGCCATGTGTGCTGCCAGGGTTGATCTCTTTAAGCAGTATCTAGCAGGAGAGCATTCAAAGTGGGACCCCAAGGCAGAGATAGCAGAGTAGGAAGAGGTTGAATGCCTTGATGCTGAAAATTCTCCATATGTTGTTGGAGATGTTGAGGGGATTGACAAAGGCCTTGACGGTTTCGTTGATCCAGACGCTCCTGTCGATGGCTCGGCGCAAGACCTGATATGTAAAATCGTGTTATAAAAAACAATACTCACAAGTGCACGAATCGTGAAGATAAGTACAGCGGTAAGTAAGGATCGTTCCCATGAGGAAAAATGATTTATCGATTAAACTAATTCTAATTCTAATTAAATTAAAGTAACCAAGATATTGTTTGAGAATTAATTAAACTAAAGCTAAATTAAATTAATCTAAGAAAGCAATTAAAAGTATTGGTATTTGTGATCAAGAGATGGAAAACCAGGTAACTGATGTTCCCCATATGTAATATTCAATGTTCATCAATTAAATCCATTAACAAGTTTTAATCCAAATTTCAGGTTCATTCTCATCTTAATTATGGTATTACCGTTATTCCTACTTGGGTTTAACTACGTGCTTTCAACCACTACTCACCATTTTCCAAGGTGTGAGCAATAGCCAAGAACCCATTATGTGCAAGAATTTGTGAACCAAAATTGTCTCACATATTCCTATGTTAAGAACAATTATATTTATTCAATTGAAAAGTAATTAAGACTATCTATACTCCTATAGCCCAATCTCAATTTATAAATTATCGAAATCCTAGACAAGCATCAATTAATTTACATAAATCAACACAAGTCAAGAATAAGATATTTAATGAATTGAATAAATCTAAATTTGCATGGATAAATTAAAATATGGAGTTTGAATCATAACATGAGCCTTACATTGGTTCACATCGATTCAGTAAGACAAGAGATAGAAAAGATAGAACCCATCTTGATCTTCAATGAATTCTTCAATCCTTCAATTATGAATTCTTCTTTAATCTTCTAATCTTCAATGTATATTGATGAATGGTTGTGTAGCACAAAGAATTAATGTGTAACTATAGATATGTGGTGTCTCCCTCTTTCAAAAAGAATAGGAAGTATTTATAGGTTTCTCCAAAACTAGGGCTTCAAGATTTTTTCAAAAAACTCGGAATTGTCACTACCGCGGCACGAACACCTTGCATGTCCACGGTCTACAAAGCAGTGCAAGTCTGGAGAATAGCAGGGTTTGAACCGCGGCTGAGGTCATGCTTGGAAAGTTGTATGGACCGCGTAAAAGAACAAAAAGCTCACTGGAATGTACCGTTGGACGTACCGAGGTTGAGGTCATGCATGGAGAGCGACCTAAGCAGCGGTTGTTGACAGCTTTGCTCTTTTTTCTTCGCATTTAAGCTCTTTTCCTTGAAATAATTGTTGAATACCTCATCTAAGGGAATGTGACTTACACATGCTCAACGAACACATTAATCAACCTAAAATGCTCAAGAGACAAGCTTATTACATAGGAATATATGGGTGAAAAACATATATAAACTAAGACCGATCAGAACTAGCCTTAGTTTTTCTAAAAACATTTTGTTTGTTTGTATATACATAATTTTTTGTTTGGTTTTATAATTTGATACTCTATGTCGCTTGAATGAGTAGGAGTCAACTCAACCATTTCTTGCTTTTGATCCCGTAATCATGTTATTTCGTAAGTCTTAATTTGATAAAATAGGGGTCCGCAAAACTAAACATAGGTCGAAAATGTTTGCAAATTTTCTGTTGGACAATTTTATTTAAAATAAATTGCGTACATGCATAAATTAGCTTTGGTCGACACGATTGCTTTTTTTTACAAAGAATTGTGTACATGTGTAATTAAGCTTGGGTCGACACGATCGTTACCTTGATAAATAATTGGGTTGGCGCGACAGTTACATTAATGAAGAATCGCGTACATGCGTAAATTTATTTAGGTCGACACGACCGTTACATTTATGAATCACGTACATGCATAAATAAATTTTGGATTATCCCTATTGATACTCCCCCAACTTCCTGTGTGTAAAATCAGTTATGGACACCGGGAGTTGTAGTCGTATTTCCCTAAGTGCATGGCATCGAATCACAAGTCCTTGAATGCAGGGTTTCTGGTCATAGATCCTTGAATACATGATATCATGGTCTAATTGTGTTCCTGTCAAAACTTGTTTCATAGCTTATCGGTGTCGACAGCTCTTTATTGTAAGCAGTTAAAAACTTTGAAAAATTATGTTTTGCGAGCTCAGTTTTGCACTTAGTTGCAACTAAGGCGCCATCATAGCTCTTGTCGATCGACTTGTTAGTATCAAAGGCATTTATGAAAATAACAATGTAAAATAAGAAATGACAGAGCTTAGAAATAATACTATTTTAAGTGCAGAGCATTCCAGGTGTTGTGTATCTCTCGACCATCAAGGTCTCGTAGCTTGTATACACCTCGTCCTTTCATGTTGGTTATTTGATAGGGTCATTCCCACGTCGGACCCAGTTTTCCTACTTTTTGTTCTCTAGTATTCTAGAAAACCCTCTGTAGCGCCCAGTCCCTGATTTTGAAGGTTTTAATCTTTACGTTCTTTTTGTAATGTTGAGCGACTTGTTATTGATATGCTTGTATTCTTAAGGCAGCTTGCTTTCGACATTCGTCAAGATGATCCAATTTGAATTCGAGTTCCAGGTTGTTTTTTTCTTCGTGGGGGTTTCACATCGAGCTGTTGATAGTTGTGTTTCGATAGGAATGCCTGCTTTTGAACCATAGACTAGTGACAACGGTGTTTCTCCTGTCAATCGACATGGAGTTGTCCTATACGACCATAGAATCTCAGGAAGTTTGTCAGCCTATTCACTTTTTTCAGCTTCAAGTCTTTTCTTCAATGTGTTTATAATGATTTTATTGGTCGACTCTGCTTGTCCGTTCACTTGAGGGTAGCGGGGAGTTGAAAAACTCAACTTGATACCATATTTGTCGCATAAATTTTGAAAGTCGAATGAAATAAATTACGACCCATTGTCGGTCACTATCTCTTTTAGTATTCCAAACCTATAAATTATTTGTTTCCAGATAAAGTTTGGTGACCCATTGTCGGTCACTATCTACTATATATCTCTTATATATTTGAAAGCTCCTACTTCGACCCATTTGGTGAAGTAATCTGTTAAAACTAGCATGTAGACAACCCCTCTTGGTACTACTGGGAGTTTACCTACAATATCCATTTCATCAGGGAACAAGAGGCCGAAATTGAGTTTAGCATACCTGGGGTAGGTGAGATACTTGGGAAAATCTTAGGCACTTGTCATAGTGTTTCACATATTTTTGGAGTCTGACCACATTGTTGGCCAGTAGTATCCAGTTGTGATTGATTTGTTCGACAGACTCCTTGCACATGAGTGATTTCCACATTTTTCGTAGTAAAGGCTTTTGAGGTCGTCGTATGCTTCACGAGGAATGACACATCTCAAGTATGGACTTGTAAAAGACTTTTTGTATAGTTTACCGTGTAGGATGCAGAATTTAGCCGACTTGGCTTTGATTTTTCTTGCTTCGGCTCTGTCGCCTAGTAAGATGTCGGCTTGTAGGTAATCTTTTATTGGATCCATCCAACTTGAACCGTTGTCGATTGGTGCTACATTTTCTTCATCATGTATTGAGGGAAACAATAGATGCACGATGGGTATAGATTTGGGGCCATTAACCTGAGTTGTCGATCCTAGGTTGGCTAGAGCGTCTGCTCCAACATTTTCTATTCTTGGTACCTGCAATATAGAAAAATTTTGAACGTCGACTCCAGTTGCTTGGCTTTGCACAAGTATGCTGCCATTCTTTTGTCATAGGCTTTGTATGTCCCATTCATTTGCCTTTATTACTAACTCTGAGTCGTTTTGTACTTGTATGTTCTTTATGCCTAAGCTTTTTGCTAGGTCGAGCCCGGCGATCAAGGCCTCATATTCAGCTTCGTTATTTGTCGCATGAAAGTTGCAGTAGATCAACTGTTCTAGGTTTTCCCCTTGTGGGGATTTAAGCACAAGTCCAAGTCCACTCCTTTTTATGTTGCTTGACCCACCGACCGCTAAGGTCCATTTTTTGTTTGCCGCATCTTCTGCAAGAGTCATTAATTCCTGTTCGGCCTAAAATTTTTCGTTAGGAGTGAAATCTACTATTGAACTCAGCGAATACCTGTGATTTCATTATTGTTCGTGGCTGGAATGAGATGTCGTGTTCGCTGATCTTGACTGCCCACTTTTTTAGTCGGCTTGAAAGTCAGGTTTAAGCAATATTTTTTTAATGGGAAAGAGGTTAGTACCTTGATTGGGTGGCATTTATTTATTTATTTATTATTACTATTTTTAAGTTATAATATATTTGTTTAACTTGATTTTCTTTGTAGTTTTATTTCGTAAGAGATCAGGGATTGAATTAAAACATCAACTTAGAGAGTATAAAGCAACGGTTTGGAATTATTTGAATTATAAATTTTGGAAAATTGTTAAATTTGTGGTTGAAAGTTTTATTTTGTATATTTCAAATGTAATTGCAGATATTTGTAGTCGATTGATTTTTTATTCTTTTTTCTTTCTAATATATGTTAATTCCAACTGTAAAATTACACATGAAAGTAAAAATATAAAATACACAGGGAACAAGTTTAAAATATAAATGCGATAACAATTACGTTATGTTTTACCAAGCCCGCACGTGAGGGATGTATATATATACTAGAATTTTAAAAGTACAAAATAAGTTTAAATTAAAAAATCTATAAAAATTTATCCAGTAAAAATTAAAAACGATTGATATATCATTTTTGAAAGTCTTTGATATTATAAAATAAGTCTTAAAAATACCAAATAAGTTTCGGAAACACCAAATAAATCTCGGAATAAAAAACGCTAGAATTATTTTTGTGAGTGTGTGGTTGAATGGTATTTTTATTAGATCCACACTTTAGATTCTATTAAAACTTAAGTTATTTAGTTTGTGATATAGTATTAAAACTTACTCTTCAAAGAGTGCTATTAAATTTTCGAGTGCAGAAAATTATCTTCAATAAAATTGATAGAAGCTATTATGTGTGAATTCTGTTTGTTGTACATAAATTTCTTTGGGTGATAAATTCACAATATATATATATATATATATATATATATATATATATATATATATATATTGTGTATTACAAGTTATAACCAAGCCTCTATTAGAACAAAATCTCTAATTCTGTCACTGTTTGTATCTATTATATTATATAATATAACCCATCAGGATCCATACTCTCACATAATTTGAGATGAAAATTTGGACAAAGCCATGCAAAAGAAAGGTGTTAAAGAATAGAGTTTTAAAATTTCTTGTATATTTTGATACTATTTTGTGGGATTAGCACAAACTTAATAACTCGAATTTTAATAGCATTAAAAATTTGTTTTCTTTTTTTTATAAAAAAAACCTTTAGAAACAAATAAAAAATAAATCATGATCTTTTTTTCAAGCCTTTGATCTTCTGACTTATTTTCTTTAATAATGACTTATTTCCTTTTATCATGTTTTATTTTCTTTGATTATGACTTATTCAATAGTGATTATTTTTCGGAAGACTTAATTTCTTTTGATCGTGACTTATGTTTTGAAATTTTTTTTATATGTTTTCTTCGAATTTTTTATTCCAGATTAAAGTTCTCTCTCGTACGATATTTTTTGAAAAATATTCCTGTAATTAATACATATTATTATGTTTCAATTTATTATATATGTAATTAGACAGTAAATTATTTTATTAAATCAAATCTAATTTCCTTATTATATAGATTTCTTTTTAATTACTTAATTTTATTAAATCAAATCTAATTTCCTTATTGGATATGTTTCTTTTTAAGTATAAATAAGAGCTATTGTAGCCCATAGAAGCATTTAGTTGATTATTGAATAAAAATCAGAGATTCTTCTCTTTTTCTTCCATTTTCGGTACCTTTGCTAATGGAAATAACATAACCGGTATTCTTTCTCTAACCCTAAACCCCAGTTACAACTGAGTCTTACCGAGCCCAAGCTCACAACCAAGCTTACATCATAGCAGTTAGCTTACAGCTCTCTCCAGATCCTTCCTGAGTACAACCCTATATTTTCCATTAATCTCCTCTCGGGTCTGCCCCCAGACATCCCTTGGGTCTCCTGCCCCCAGACATCCCTAAGGTCTTCCCTGGATCTCCTCGGGGTTTCACTCCACAGATTCAACTACTCTCAGATGTTCCCAAGTGTTTCTCTGGTTTCTCCAAGTGTCAAAATCTTGTGTTTCTTTGAATTGGCCAACAGATTCGAATTGGTTATCCTTGTCTTTTATCGATTATTGTTTACATGATTTTTTCTGCAACATCAAATTTTTATTGTCTAGCTTGTTATAAACCAAAACATAAAAATATAGAAAGTAATAATACTAACAAGGAGAGAAGAATGAGAGGAAATCAATTCTATGAATTTATTTATCTGTATATAGAAAGCTCATACAGTAAGCCTATATATAGGCATATGGATAATTGAATTTACAATGAAATAGAAGAGAAGTAGTTACTTTACAATGAAATAGGGAAAATGATCAATAGAATTAATAGCGAACTATTCTCTAGGTGATTGAAGTCAATTATATCACAACACTCCCCCTTAGACATATGCCACCTTGATAATAATTTATGAGATTCTTTAAAAAATAAAAACTAGACGTGCTTAAATATTACGTCATTAAAAACCTTAGCAGGAAAACTCAGTAAGACAAAACTTGATCAAGGGAAAAAGAGTGCAGAGCACAAATGTCCAAAATGAAGAATGTCCCCCCCCCCCCCCCCCCCCGAAAAGTGCTTCGTTCTCAATCTTATAATTTACTAAGTCAATGCATCCCAATACCATATATCAATTTCTCTAATGTTGCCGTTTTGTAAGGTCTTCGTAAATAAATCTACAAGGTTATTTATAGACCTTATTGATCACCCCAAGATGAGCACCCGCAATAGTACGGGGTCGTGGGAGTAGTACAACGATAATAAAGTTCGTTCCACAAGGATTGATGAATTGAGTACCACAATTGATTGATTAACTACTATTTAGACAAACAAATATTTTATGATTGGATTCTATTACTCTAAACTACTTAAATTAAACTATAACTAGTAATTGCAATAAATGAGACTAACAAGCAAGTAACAAAGCAAATCACACACAAGCAAGTGATTATATTACTTATGAGAAATGAGGCTAAGACCTTGAATCCACCTAACCAATTCTCACCAATTATAGATCCACCGTTAAAGATAAATTATGCAAATGTGAATATAGACTCGTGACACCCTAAATTAGTCTCTACTCTCTCTCGAGTTATAGAGACAACACTTATATGTATCAATAACATATCTCTTGATGATTATCCGAATTATATACAAGTTCATTAAGTATAATGGTGCACTACTTGAGTCCTAGAGACTAGCCTCGAGTATTTCTACCTTACTAGATCTCTATCATGCATTTCATCGAGCACGTTGTGTGCTTCTCCTCTCGATACATCACACAACAACCAAATAAATATCAAATGCTAGCTAAACACTCAATATTAATTATAACATGAAATACACATACACAAACACAAGCAATAAGGATAAAATGGTGGTCTTCATTGATAATTCATGGTAAAGGTTTCATCTTGGCCTTAGCTAAGTAGAGTTTAGTTTATAGTGTGGAATATAGCCATACAAGATATGAAATAAATACAAGCCATAATTGAGTACAAGTAAAAGTAAAGAGAGAAAGGAAAAGAGTAAACAAAGTTGAAGAAATCCTCCTCTCTAGCTAGCTTGTGCTCGGTTCCTTCTCTCCTTGACTTCTTCAGCTCCAAAATGTGGTCTTGATGGTTGATCTAGGTGAGTAAATGAGGTGTTGAGTGGTTGGTGAAGTGGGTTTTGAGGTTAGATGGTGAATTGATGAAGGTTTTGGGTGATTTGGTGAAGGGTTTGGGTTAAAGATTGGTTCTTGGAGGTTTTGGACTGTAAAGGGGGAGTTTGGAGCTCAAGGGTCATGGTCCAGGTGATGAAGAAGAGCTAAAATGGGGTATTTATAGTGTATGGGAATTAGGGCACGAAACCCTAAAAATTCTGCTGAAAGGATAAAGTGTGTTGTACGAGGGGGCACACAGGTGGCGCACGTACAGCGCACATTGCTGGAATTTGCCTAACTTTGGATGTGCGCTGTACGAGGGGGCGCTCAGGGTGCGCACGTACAGCGCACATTGCTGATTTTGCACAAATTGGAGTTGCGTTCCTTGTGTGCGCTCAGAGTGCGTACGTACAGTGCACATTGCTGATTTTTCGCAAGTTGGAGTTGCGCTCCTTATGTGTCGCTCAGAGTGTGCACAGGGTGAGCACAAGTAGCGCACATTGCTGAAATTGTGCTTTGACTCCCTAAATTCTCCCGTTTTAGCACGAATACCCCTGAAATCCTATAATGATCAGCACAAGCTCATTTAAATATTAAATATCTGGTTTTTACTCGAGAACGGATGCAATTGATAGGATATGGAGGCTACACCAAGTGTAGAAAGGAGAGTTATCACTTACCTGCTTGACATCAATTTGTCGACTTTCTTGAAGTTCATGAGTGTAGAAGAGCTTTGGTGATATATGATTGGTTCTATCTCCTTTGATGTATCCTCATTTGACTTGTGCTATACAAGCTGCATTATCTTTGTATATTATTGTTGTTGAATCTGTGATTTGGGGCGATTTACAAGTACTTTGGATATGATGAATAACAGACCTCTGCCATACACATTCTCGACTTGCTTCATGGAGAGCAAATATCTCAGAATGATTAGCAGAAATAGTAACGAGAGTTTACTTGGTAGATCGCCACGAAATTGGTGTACCATTATATGTGAAAACATATCCAGTCTGTGAACGTGACTTTTAAGGATCAGACAGATAACCAACATCAGCATAACCGACAAGTCCTGAACTATTTGACCTTGAATAAAATAAACCCAAGTCTATAGTTCCTCAAAGATTTCAAAAAATATGTTTGATCTCATTCCAATATCGTCAAGTTGGCACAGAACTAAATCTTGCCAATAGATTCACAAAAAAAAATGCAATATTTGGTCTCGTACATTGTGCTAAATATAAAAAAGGCATCAATTGCATTAAAATATGTTACTTCTGGATTAAGTATCATTTCAACAATATCCTTAGGTTGAAATGGATCTTTCTTAGGATCTAAAGAACGAACAACCATAGGACTACTCAAAGGATGAGACTTATCCATGTTGATGTTGAGGTTTATGCTCTAAAGATGTAATTTGTAAATGGATTTATGAAATAAATAAAAAAGAAAAGTTCAATCCATTCTTGTTGTATTATTTATTTTATAACTTGTGCATATATTAACATCCTAAATTGCTGGATGTAATCTCGAACTGTGTATATTATGTCATATACGGATGGATACAGTAAGAGACGTGCAATCGAAAGAGTCCATAGATAGTAAATAAAGCTGGGTACTTTATTTGTGGTTAATCTATAGCTGCGGTTCATTCCGTAATGTATGGTGATTCTATCATGAATCATTCATATGAGATATGTGAATGGAGGCACCTTGTATGATGTGATCATATAGGACTGGGCCATGATCTATATGAATCTCTCACCAAGATCCGTTTACTGATGAGATTCATATATATCAACTAATGATGTCTATATGTGGGTGATCTTAATCCTGAGTGTCTTATCGACTCATTCATGTTAAATCGTTGTCTTTGATATACCATGGGTGAGATCGTATGCAGTTCCTGATCAACATGCTCTGTATGTTGGGATTACGGTTTGGCTTGTGGCTGAGAAGGTTTGTACACAATAATGGAATCCACTCCTTCTTGTGAGAAGTAGATGGTAGCTCCTTTAAGGGTTGATTCGGGGCTTGGACAAAATGAGCGCTCTCCTAATCAAGGAATCTTTATCTAATGCATGCAAGTACAATGGTTTTTTCATCCGAATCAAGTAGATTCTATATCCACGAGTGAATATGAAAATAAATTCACTATGATCATTGGAGATTACAAAAACGTGTCTTAGAATCACTCACAAAACCCAAAACCTGTGATTAAAGTCGTGAATTTGAAATGGATGTAAATTGGATTAGAGATAGGTGTTAAATTTGGGTCATTTAATGGAGATGCTCATAAATTGTGTGGGCTCTTTTCTCCAATTGAACTACTGAATGAAAAGTATATATATTTTTTTATACATTTTTTTTGGAGATTTTTAATATACCAAAAAGGTTTTTTTTATTTATTATTTATTCGGATAGGGATTTTAACTCGAAATCTCAACTTTTATACGTGACATATTATGTTTCATAATCATAAATGTGTATTGCAACTTTGACTATTAACTAGTTAGCACAAAATTTGGTGTTTCTCCCAAGTAAACAAGTTTTATGTATGACATTGTATTATAATTTTGAACTTACATGGCAGCAAGTTAGAGAAGTTATACTTGAAGTAGTGGCAGGTGGTATAGATAATTGATGGCAATGAAATTATAATGTGGGAATAGAGAAAATGGTCTTTCCTAGAAATGAAAGATAAAAAATGTCCACATAATTGTGTATGCATAAAAAAAAAATTAATTGGGTAGGTTTGTCAACAGGCTGGCCGGGTTCGGGTTGATTTGAATCCAAATCTTATTCATTCATAAATTGGCCCGGGTTTCGATCTATTGACTCCAACGGTCGGTTTAAAATGAAAACCCATAACAAGGCCCAAAACCCTAAGCCTTACTATGGAGTGACATATTTAGGTGACATGTGTTTTTGTCCAAATACTAAGAACATCTCCAATGCAAGCGTAACATGTGGAAAAAAAAAGATGCTACATAGGATAAATAGACGTTCTGTTAATAATTGTGTCTCCAATGCATCAGTGTATATTCAACATCAAGATGACGTGACAAAAAAAATATTAGACATTGTCAACATGACCGTCTGCTTTCAGACAGCCTATTGCACAACCTTTTTTTACGTTGACTCAGCAAACATTTAAGATTTACTTTAATTTTTCATCTATTTTTGGTAAAAAAATAAAATAAAAAAGAAAATAGGAAATAAAATTGAACACGTTGTGTTTTAAACATAAACATTGGAGACCAAATTTTAAGTTGATTGTCTATCAAATCCATATTTATACCATATAGGAAGCAAGTTTCTTGACATTGTTGTCATGTCAACAATTATTAATATACAAGTCATTTTTGGTTTGGAGATGCTCTAAAGATTCATACGTAGGAATTGTACCGAATTGATTATGAAATTTGAAGTTCAAGCAATATTTTGTTTTTTTTTCAATAATTTACACAATGCGATAAGATAAGGTCAACCCGACGGTAAAGTCTTTTATCCCATACTACGAGATTGTAGGTTCAAGTCTCTCTCATACCCCTATAAAACCTTAAATTAATGTAATATTTCAAATAAAAAAATATAATTTTACACAATCTAGAAATATAGTCCAAAAATCACTCTAAATAATGTTTTTTTTGTTGGAAATATTACAATAATTAGGGAATTTATAAGGGAGAGAAAGAGACTCGAACCCACAACCTCATGGCGTGGGTGTGAGGGGTTTTACCATCGGACCACACCTTATCTTGTCTACTCTAAACAATGTCTGGATTGTCTTTTTGGTTGTTTAATAATATTTAACTATTTTAATTTTTTCAAATAAAAAAAAAACTATTTTTATTAAATTCTACTTCTATTTAATTAATATCCTAATAAAATACATTAACCACTCAAGCAGTTGTAACCAGGAAGATAACACCATATGTGATGTTATTTTATGGCCCAGTTTGGCATTGTTGTGCTGTGAGAGGAATTGCTTTTGGATCTGCTGTGGGGGGAATTACTTTTGGAATTGCTGTGGATAGAATCAGCTGAGTGTTTGGTAAAACAATTTCAATGTGTTTGGTAAACTAGAAGTAAAAAGTGTTGTGACTGTGTAAAATTACTAAAAGGACACCATTGTAATTATAAATAATTAAAAAACAAAAGCATTTTTAAATTAAACTTTAGAAATAGAATTTAAAAAATTAAAATGAAATAATATTATATATATATTAAATGCATTTAAATTAATAAATTAAATTAAATTAAATAATAAAAACAACTAAAAAACAAAATTAATAAAAACAAACCCTAACTCTAATCTCTTTCTCTCTCCCTCACTCTCAAGTCTCACCTCACTCTCACCGCCTCTCTCTCCCTCTCTCTCTCTCTCCATCTTCTTTCATTCACAACTAGGATCCAACCTCATCTTCATCTTCAATTTTAAATCCAACACAATACAAAATCACAATCATCACCCAACCTCATCTCCATCAGATACATCAAAATAAGAAAAAAAAAGTATTTTTTTTTTTGTGATTCAACTTCTGGGCTGTTCTTCATCTCCATCATAATTTTTTTTTTTAATTTTAAATTGATGATTGTGGGATTTTTATGGTTGTGGGATTTTTGATGGTATTTAATGAAAAATAAAAATAAAAACAAAGAAAAAAAACAATTCGAGGTAGAAATCTACAGATACCCAACTTTCCTTTTTTAAATTTTTTTGTTGTTGTTGAGTTTTTTGTGGTTTGAAAGAGAAATAAGTGATGATGATAATGGATGGTGATGGCAGTGGTTGTGTATAATATTTTTTAAACAATTTATTTATTATCTCCGCTATTGTCAATTTGAGAAAAAAAAATCCTTCTCTGGTGGGTTTGACTGATAATGATAATGATGAATTGGGAATGGATTTTTGTGTTTGATAATGATTTCCGGGAAAAAAAAAATTAGGGTTGATGATAATGATTTCTGGGTGGTTGTTGATTGTTGTTGATGATAAAGATAATGATTGTTGTGAGAGAGAGGAGAAATCGAAGCTTGAAAAAATCAATCTGATTGGTAAATGATTTTGGTAAATGCCATGAAAGGCTAAGGACAAAATAGGAAAGTTGGGTAAAAATTCATTAAAAAACACTGTAGCGTATTTTCAAAAGCAGAAGCTGATTTCCAAAAGCATGTATTTGTAGCTTCTCAAAAACTCAGTTGGTAAATGATTTTGGTAAATGCCATGAAAGGCTACGGACAAAATAGGAAAGTTGGGTAAAAATTCATTAAAAAACACTGTAGCGTATTTTCAAAAGCAGAAGCTGATTTCCAAGAGCATGTATTTGTAGCTTCTCAAAAACTCAGTTGGGAGAAGCTAAAAATGGCCAAAAGCACTTTTCCATAATTTTATCAAACACCCTATCATTGGTCAGGAATCACTTTTGGCTTCAAAAGCAGCTGAGGAAGGAATGTCAAACTGGGCCTATATCTTGTCTAATCGCTGCCAGGGAGGAGTTATTTTCTTTTTTCCCCCTTTTTGTTTTGTTGCTTTTATCTTTTTGTTTTAAACATCAATCGAAGATTTATATTAAAAATAAAAATGCAATCTTACCAAATCTTGGGCAAGATGCTTCAATATGCCCTCCGATATATTCAAACCTATTGTACAGTAAAGATATAATATGAATACTTTGTAACAGCAACGTGACACAACTAGAGATAACAATGAGTTGGGTTTGGGTCCTATTAGATCCAAATTCAGACCGACTAAAATATTTAGGTTTGGGTTTTTTACAAGATCCGGGCCAGGACCCAATTCAGATCCTTTATTTTAGATCTAGACTTGATCCATAACTCGAATATTAAAACTCAGATCCGATCTATATGGTTTGGATTCGGATTCGATTGGGTACTCACGGGTTCGGACACAATTGCCACAGCACAATACAATATCAATATCATGTAAACAATCCGTTACCGAAACTTTTGTCGTTGGTGTCATATTTTTTTATCACTAGCATGTTCAATATTATATCTGGATGCTGTTGAAACCGACTTTATCATATATATATATATATGGACATATGGTACGTGTAACGTGTGTAACTATATTATGGATATATAGTTTAATTGTCTTGTTTGCTTATAATTAATTAATTCATGTCTTAATTGTCATTTAGTACATTAATAATATCAACTCTTCCTTTTGAATGGTAGGACCCATTTTTTTTTAATTTTTTCATAAATAGTTTTGGAAGATAGTAGAATGATATTATGTATATATACGTGGTTAAATATCATTTCTCTATCATGGTAGTATTAAAACTTATCTTCTTTAAAATAAAAATAAAATAAAATAAAACTTCTTTTATTTCCATTCTAAACTATATAAAATTAAACTTTATACGACAAGATGAGTTTAAACAGTGGGTTCAAATTGTGTATTTATCTTTTAAACCTCGAATTGACTATAATAATTAAAAGTATATTACATCTTAATATAAGTGGTAGTGTATGTACCTCTTCTATATTAGTGCTGAGGGTTGATCAATTCTAAATATACGGATTTTACAAGTATATGTGAAGAGTTTTTTTTTTTCTGGTTTGTAGAGTAGTTATCTCCCGTTATGTGAATAGATATTCAGACCATACATGTATTATTTGATCTCGGTAATTCTATTGTAATAGTTATAATAATACTTAAAAAAAAAACTATAATAATTAAAAATGAACTTTTATGAACAATATTTTTATTCCTAAAATATATACAGATAAAACTACATTACATTACACAATATAACAACACATTCAAATTATATTGTTGCATTTATTAAAAATGTAACCTTTGATAATTAATAAAAAAATATTGAAACAATACAACTCTAATTAGTATGTTTATGTGTTGTTTTCGATTTTTTTTTATTAAAGAAGGAAAATGTGTGTGCCATTAATGCCAGCTATGAGATAACATGCAAGGGAAAAGTAATATTTTTATTTTTAAAAAAATTGTTATTGTGTAAGGATATCGATATATTTATTTTATTTTTTTCGTTTATTATTATTATTATTATTATTATTAGTATTAGTATTAGTATTAGTATTAGTATTGTCTATTTGATGAGATATGATTGTGCTTATTTCAAGCACAATTTAATCAATTTCTTCAAACATGGTTGATTGCTTGAATAAGAGATTAGTAGTCGGACTATGGACAATCAAAACATGCTCAATTAATGGAGATTGTAAGATTGATTCTAATTTTATAAATAAACAGAATAGTCATTAGAAGTTGTAGAGAAAAACATTCAAATTTCATTGTTATAATAGAAATTGTCCACCAATATTTAATTCAAATGTCAAGAAAAAAAAGGTAAAATAATTTTATAACATTTAATTTTAATGGCCAAGAAACAAATATAAAATATCTAATTTATATATATATATATATATATATATATATATATATAGCTAGGAGAGAAAATATTATTGAGGCCAATGTAAGAACTTTTTTAAAAAATAATAATAATAATAATAATAATAATAGCAGTACGTTGAGCCTATGTATAATTAATAGAAGGACTCGATACATTTATTGTTCATTCTTAGTAAATAAGATTTATTTAAAAAAAATTGAAATGAAGACAAATCAAGCACATGCATGTGCCATCAAATCTAGTAATTAATGGAAGGACCTTATACATTTATTGTTTATTCTCTCAGTAAATAAGATTTATATATAATTATTATGTTGTTCAAATGTTTCATCTTGTTACTGTGTCCATATATTGAACCCTATGTGTATTTAATGTTCTTTCGATAGATCCGGTAGATCTTTGATCTTATACTAAAATAATAGAAGGATGTTGGTTGACAACATAATCATGACATCAACAAGCAACTAAGACCATCTATGACTTGAATAGTTCTTTTGGTGCAATTTTTACATTAAAATAGTACAACTTTCATACTATTTTACTATTTCATCTCCAACTCACTATACCAAATTTTACACTAAACATAATATTTCCTTGAATATTATCTTTCTTTCCCTTTTTTTTTAATATTTTTCCACAATTAGCATTTCACCCACAATTAACATAATATTGCAATACGATAAGAAATTATGATATTTAATACATTAAAGGAAATTTAATTTAATTAGGTAAAATATTTCATTTCTTGTTAAAATAACTTAAAAATTAAATTTCATAAAATAAAAAAGAAAAAGCATAAAAATAAAAGTACATAATGTTCATCATCTAATTATCTGAATTAGTATATTCATCCCACAAATCATTTCGAATTGCAATATGAGCTTCTTTATCCCTGATTTTTCTATGTTGAGTTAGAAATTCTTGAAATCGGGTATTTTCATCTACCGCCATCTCAATTTCTGGAGTTAGTGCTTCCATATAATCCTCAGTTGCTGCATCAAAATCACGTTCATCCTCGATTATCATGTTGTGCATAATAATGCACGCAGTCATTATATCTTGTAAAACATGTTTCTGCCAAAAACACGTCGGTCTGGCCACAATTTCAAACCGTGATCGAAGAACTCCAAATGCATGTTCTACGTCTTTTCTACATCTTTCTTGTTTCATTGCAAAAAGTTTATTTTTCTGACCACGTGGATTGTGAATAGCTTGTACAAGCGTAGACCATTTTGGGTATATACCATCAGCTAAATAATAACTCATATTATATTCTTTTCCTTGAATGACATGATAAATTGGAGGAGCAATACCTTGAGCGAGGTTGGCAAAAAGATGGGATGCATCCAACACATTAATATCATTGTTTGTATCAGGCAAACCAAAATAGGCATGACATATCAACATATCATAATCAGCTACAGCCTCTAGAATAATCCACAACTGCAAGATAAAATCTCTTCAAACTTTCAATTGTTGTAAACTCTCCTATTTTAATATACTCGCGTCAGTAGCATCCGTTGGTAGACCATATGCCAACATCTGAAATACTGCTGTTAGTTTTTGAAGAGTGGACAAACCTAGTCTACGCATAATATCTCTTCGTTGGACAAAGAAGTTGTCACAAGTTTCCACAACATTAACAATACGAAGGAATAAACTTCTACCCATTCGAAAACGTCGACGGAACATTTGATCGTTATATTGTGGGTTCTAGGTAAAATAGTCGTTGAACAACCTACGATCTTCACTTTTTCGGTCTCGATTGATCACTCTATGACCAGTAATTGAGCCTCCACGGGTCATTGAGTTGTTTTGTTGACTGAGATACTGAACGATGGTCAGTTGGATGTTACCATGTTGGGTAATTATCGTTTCTTAATCCTAGTGGTGCTTCAGAAGCGGATATTTTGAGTATTTGTTAAAATTTAAGTTGTAGAAAAATTATATTTAATATTGAATTTTAACAATATATATTGGTATCATTTTGCAGATAACTCGGGCCAAATTTTTATTAACAGAAGATAAAAAATACAAAAAAGGAATCAAATTTGACCATGTGTGGCTCATCCTCAAAGATATGCAAAAATTTGCAAATAACGATACTACAACATCAGCCTTCTGAAGGCAAAGTGGTCATTTTGCCTCATCACAAGAAGACTCTCCAACTCCAGAGTCTCCCACAATGGCATCTCCTAAACTATCTTCATTTTCTCTAAATATAAGTAGTGATGACGTTGGCAGTAGTTCATCTCACAACGGTCTGTTGGGGTGAAGAAAGCAAAATTGAAAAGGAGGGCTGATGAGGAAAGCTCAAATTGTTTTGACACGGTGCAAGAAAGACAAGACCAACTCATAGAAGTTTAAAAAAACAGTCAACAGAAGGAAAGAAATTACGATATTATAGAGAGAAAATTGGACGTGGAGGAAGCCAAAATTGTTATGATGGATTTGAATACCATAATTGATCCAAACCAACGCGAGTTTATACATCATGAACAATTAAGAATTATGGCAAAACGAGCTCAGCAATGAGGCCATGGATCCTACATCTGGGTCTTTTGGTGATTTTTTTAATAGTCTCGAAGGATCTGGAAATGGTCTTCCACACTACTAAATCGTTGTTGCAATTTATGTTGTATTTTCCCTTAATTTTAGTGTCTTCCAATTAATGGTGATTTATTTCATCACAATGAAGTTTGTATTTCGTTTATAATGTTTTTTTTAATTAATGTATTTTGCTTTAATTTTCGTTGTTTTGAATTAAGTTATTTATTTAAAAAAATTGCAATCAAAATTTTAAAGTATACTCTTCATATTAATTTATTATAAATATTAATATCAATAATAATTACATCAAGGCAAAATCATTATATAATAAAAATGATCAAATTGGAATAAATTTAATTGATTAGAGGACAACTGTAATTAAATAAAACCTTTAAATAAATGATATAATTAAAATATATTTTAATACATATGGTCAATCTGTAATTTAATAAAAATATAGGATTGAAAAAAAAAAAAACAAGGCATGCGCCATTTTTGGCAAGATGAACAGTGTCACGCAATATATTGTGCGACACTGTTTATCTTGTCAAAAATGGCGCATGAAATGGAGCGGGGTTTTGGCTGAAAAATAAAGATGGTGCAAGGGATGGAGTGGAGTTGGAGATGCCCTAAGTAGAGATGCACATTTGGGGAATGGGGATGGATATAGGTCCCCCCCCATCCCCATCCTTACTTCCCAGACCCTTCCCCCATCCCCCCCCCCCCACCCCCCCCCCCCCCCCCCCCCCCATTTGGGGAAAATGGGGATGGGGAATTTTGGGGGGAGGTATATCCATCCCCAACTCCAGTTTTCCGTTTTTCCCGTTTTTCCCCATTTTTTCCCGTTTTCCCCATTTCCCCGTTTCCCCATTCTCCCTTTTGATTAAAAATTAAAAATTAAAAAAAATATTTCAATTACAAATTAAAATTAAAATCCATTAATGCATTATAAATACATAATAAAATCATAAAATGATATATAATATATTTATTTATTTATATATGTTTTGGGAGGAATAGGGATGGGGTGACCTCCCCCAACCCCATCCCCATTTCAATATATTTATGGGGAAAATGGGAAAATGGGGATAGGGGGACCTCCCCCCATCCACATTTCAATTTGAGGATGAAAATCATCCCCATCCCCATCTCCACCCCCACCCCATTCCCCATTCCCCATTTTTTCTTAAAAAAATTTGTCCAAATAGGGATGGGGACGTAGGGATTTAGGGATCCAGGGGAAAATGTGCATCTCTAACCCTAAGCAAGTGAGATCTAAACATTGAGCCCAACGTTATGATTAATAGGACCTGATACATTTATTGTTTATTAGCAGTAAATAAGATTTTTTATAAAAAAAATTGAAAATGAAAAAAAGTGGTGGTTCATTTCAATATATTTATGGGGAAAATGGGAAAATGGGGATAGGGGGACCTCCCCCCATCCACATTTCAATTTGAGGATGAAAATCATCCCCATCCCCATCTCCACCCCCACCCCATTCCCCATTCCCCATTTTTTCTTAAAAAAATTTGTCCAAATAGGGATGGGGACGTAGGGATTTAGGGATCCAGGGGAAAATGTGCATCTCTAACCCTAAGCAAGTGAGATCTAAACATTGAGCCCAACGTTATGATTAATAGGACCTGATACATTTATTGTTTATTAGCAGTAAATAAGATTTTTTATAAAAAAAATTGAAAATGAAAAAAAGTGGTGGTTCAGTTAGGGTCAACCCATTGGACCATATTAAGCCCAAGAGGCACCGGTCTGTTATCCTTCCACTGCCAAGAGAGGGAGGTGATCGCTGCTCTGTGAAACCAGCCTCACGCTGTGCCCTCCACTCTAAGAACCATGACCCTTCAACCTTCGAAGAAGGACCATAGCCCAACTCTCGGCTTGGAACGGGCGGGCCAGTATAATACGCGCTGGACCCGATCCATTGGAAATTGACCCAACGTCCCACCACCCAAATGCCCCCACTTGGGTCACAAGCCCACGTTACTGAGCTCGGCGATGTAATAGAGGCTTTGACAGGATTATATCAACTTAAACATTTTCTTTAGTAGGCGATGTGGGATTAAATCTTTGCTGCTCTCCTATTGCCTCACTTACTCATATGAGTCTATGACCCATAATAAGATTGCCATGAACAAAGTAAACTTAGAGACCAGAATATAAATTCTAGGACTTAGATCACAGATAAGAAAAAAATGATTTCTTCAACATTACCAAAAAGAATGATTACAAAGTAACTCCTCTATCATCTACACACTGCACAGTAATGTCTCCACTCTCCAAGTTTATCAATGTAAAAACAATTAACAGAACCAAAACAAAGAAAAATCTTGAGTAGATTCCTAGGCAGCTAATAGTACAGAAAATGACTCCAAAATATGCATATCACCTCTCTGCTACCTTTTTTGGTCTTTGAATGACTGACACAGAACTCTGCTACCAAATGTTCAGTTGTTACTGCTTCCTTGAGAGATATCAGGCTCCTCCGTTGACTCTTCCAATTGGGTCCAGATTTCATTAATCTTCAACTCCATTGCATTTTTCAAAGATTGATCCATTTCTTTTGATCCATGAACAAATGTAGACAACACCCTTAATTCATTTACCTTCAACTCCACAGCTTTCAAATCATCCTCGTATAGTTTGAGCCTTGCTTTCAGAAAACACAACACTTGATCTTTGCTTATCATTGACTCAGGAACACCATGATCCTTCAAAATCAATTCCAAATGGAAGATCTCACTCATCAATTTATCAAGCACTTGTTCCAGTTGGCTTTCGTCAATCACTTTAGTACTCTCATCACCATCATTTGAGCTCCCTTCCAACACTTTCTTGTTCTTCACTTCACTATCAGTCACTTTCAGAATATTAACAAACCTGTTGATTACAACCGGATTCCGATCAGCTTCGATAGACTCAAGTGTACATCTGAATGTCTCAAACATTTCAACAACTTGATCACTCTCTGACAGCATAATCATGAGATCAACAAGCAAGCAAGAAAGCTGAATCCCAAGCTTGACCGCTAGATCTTTTATGGCTTTCACGTCCTCCCAATCATCATCTGTTTCTCCACACTCTTTTATCAAATCAATCAAACGATTCTTTCCATGATCATCATTCTTGATCACACCCCTTTTAATCTCAGTCAACGTTGATAACATTTCTTCTTTGAGTCCTTCAATGTTAGTATAAATGTCATCACCATTTACATCAGCCATGAGTTTCTTCTCTTGTCGAATCACTAAATCAAACTCAGCCATTAAAATACTGCACCTATCCATCAAGAATTCGTGCTCTCTCTGCAACAACAAAAGCCTGTCGCTCGTATCTTGGACACTCTTGCGCGATGCAATCGTCTCATTCGTGAAGGCATTGAATTGATCCTTGAAAATCCGATGATCTCTCTCTAGTTCTTCGAGTCTTGCCCTTAGAACTTGAACTGCTTCGCTACCCATCAACGAGTCTTCGATCATCTTCAATCCGTCAAGCCTTGTCTCCACCCTTTCAATGTACGTTTTCAGTACTTTACTTCTGCTACAAATTTTAAAATCTTCCTCGTCCATGTTGGTTTCTTGAGAGAGAGAAATTTTCTTGCTTTTTCTCTTGAATTTTTTGTAGAAAGTGAGAGCTTTTTTTTCTTGGAAAGCAAACGGAGAGTGAGTGAGTGAGTGAGAGAAAGTTTGGCGCCTAAAATAGGATTCTCAATAACAGTTTTTAGTTATAGTCTGTTACGGACAGTGAAGAGAAAAATACTGGGTGCATCAGCTTCACGGTGCAACCCATCAAGATCCCACCACGTGGCATGTAATGCTCCTGTCCACCTGCATGCAGGATTGCAGGTGATATATTTATATGACAGGAGTATGCAATTAGAATTTCCCAGATTGTTAATGAAAAAGAAACTTGAGCAAAAGCAGAGAGCACACCAATGAAAAAGAAATTGAAAACTACCCCTATTGAATTTCAATAGGTGAGAGTTGACTTGGAGAGCAAGTCTGTTAATTTTAGTGGGAAAAGCTGTTTTTGAAAGCATTCATAAACAATTCTTGATTCAAAAGAGTATCTCTCCCCTGTAACTATCAAACAGCATTCATGACTGAAATTTATACTAGTAGTATAAAAACTAAAAAGCAAAGCAGTTTTTGTTCCATTTAAATTTCTGATGTGTTAGACTTGTTTGCAATTCATTCTGGTGAAAGAATTCACCCCATCATATTATGAGAACATGATGGACTGTGAAATACACAGTGGAATTTAACAACCAACTTATAGGTTCATTACCAAATTTTATAATTAACTTTCAGGAAAGATGGACTGAATAGGATATCAGAATTGACCGAAAATAACTGAAACATGTATATTACTGAAAATAACTGAAAATAACAGAATTGGCCTGGCCTTAAAAGTGCGGGTCTAGAATATCAGGCCTATTTGTAGCTCCAATCACAAAGATGTTTTTCTTCGCAGACAAGCCATCCATCTCAGTTAAAAATTGATTCAAAATTCTAGCAGGAGCGCCACCAGCATCACCAATGGTGCTACCCCTTTGAACAGCAATAGAGTCCAGTTCATCAAAAAAGATAACACACGGGGCAGACCGGTGAGCCCTGTCAAAAACATCTCTAACATTGGCTTCACTCTCTCCAAACCTCATTGTAAGGAGCTCGGGACCCTTAATACTAATGAAATTGGCTTGGCATTCGTTTGCAATAGCCTTAGCCATCAATGTATTGCCACAACCAGGAGGGCCATAGAAGAGAACTCCTCTTGAAGGCGACATACCAAACTTCTCGAACATCTCAGGATGCTCGACTGGATATTGAACAGTCTCTTGCAGCTCCCTCTTAACCTGATCAAGGCCACCGATGTCTTCCCATCCGATATTGGGTACTTCCACAATGGTTTCGAGTAGAGCAGAAGGGTTGCTGGTTTCAAGAGCAGTGTTAAAGTGCTGAGTTGTAACGTTCATGGAATTGAGAACCTTAGCATCAAACATACATTATGAATTGATCTGTCAAATTTCAAGATATATGTTCTATCCGCTGGTACTGTATCCTAACATGGATTTAGATGAAATATGAATCAGATGTTGGATGTGTGGTGTTGTCCCACATCGTTAAGACGAACAAGCATTGTGCCCTTTATAAAGTGTTTGGCAAACCTTAACCTTTAAGATGTCTTTTGGGTTAAGTTAGGCCTATTGGGCTTTCTAGTTGGTATCAAAGCCTGTTTCGTCCTTGGGCCCCTGCCGCTGTGTTCGGCTTAGGTGGGCGTGTTGGATGTGTGGTGTTGTCCCACATCGTTAAGACGAACAAGCATTGTGCCCTTTATAAAGTGTTTGGCAAACCTTAACCTTTAAGATGTCTTTTGGGTTAAGTTAGACCTATTGGGCTTTCTAGTTCAGATTACACTTCAATCAATTTTATCGGCTGCACATGAAGTACCATTCACATGTAAAACTGAAGCATGCCAAAATTTCAAGGAATTGCTTTTGCAAACCAAACAAAAAAGATATTGCAAATCAATGATTTACCAGACTTTTTGAGAAAATTAAGCGAACATGTATGTATGTGTATATATATATATATATATATATATATATATATTCTTTTGATAAAATTATCAATCAATGTCAAACATTGTTATTCTTATTACTCATGTGTTGCTTGCTTCTCACAGTTCTTTTTGGCTTGGCTTCAATTACAAAAAATTTACATCACACCCTGGTCCATTATTCAATTCAGTGATGCCCCTCTCTTTTTGAACTATCATTTACTATTTTATATGAATTTGAATGTCATTTGGTATTATAACAAGTTATGGATTCGAATGTTAAGGGTTCTGAGCAGGGAAGATGGACTGAATTGACAGAAAATAATTGAAAATTGTCTATTACTTGCAAAGAAAATAAAACACTGTACAAACCTACTTGTAACATATTAAACTTAAGCAAAAGCAGAGAGCACACCAATGAAAAATTAAGAAACTTAAAACTTACTCTATTGAAGTTCAAGTAGTGCTTACAAAGCTCAATAGCTTATATATACTAGTGAGCTGATTTGGAGAGCAAATCTGTTAATTTTGGTGGGAAAAGTTGTTGTACAAGGAAATCAGTTAGTGAAATAGCCTTTTGATTGGGGGTATATTGTAATGACTTTGTAGATCAATGAAATTTGATTACATTAAACTTGTTACCATACAATTGAATTTTACTGTATATTCATATTGATTATTGACAGGATAGAATTTCAGAATTGGCCCAAAATAATCGAAAATTCTTTATTAATTGCAAAACAAAAATACTGTACAAACATACTAAACTTGAACACAACTGTCAGATCCAACTAAGAAGAACACAAATTAACATAAGTGACAACTAATCATAAAGATCGTTTGCCCCAACTTCAGACTTAGGGAACTTGAATTCAGCATCTACAAAACCCCTGTATTGCTGGAAGTTTTGAGCAAAAGACCGGTACTTTCTTATGTCAGAATCGCTAACACTCCTCCGGGCATACTTCACAGACTCCGTAAAGTGCTTCACTTCAATCTCAGACACTTCATCCTCTTCCACAACTTCATATATCAGTTGATGCTTCCGTTTTTGCCTCTCCATATCCCTCTCAACCTCCTCTCTGATAGCATATTTACATGCCCTCTGGCATATTTCAGTGATATCTGCACCACTAAAGCCTTCAGTAAACTTGGCCAGAGCTGCTAGGTCGACATGCTTGGAGACAGGAGATCTTCTTAGACATGCTTTGAAAATTTGTAGTCTTGAACTCTCATCAGGCAGAGGTATGTATATCAACTGATCTAGGCGACCTGGCCTTAAAAGTGCGGGGTCTAGAATATCAGGCCTATTTGTAGCTCCAATCACAAAAATGTTTTTCTTGGCGGACAAGCCATCCATCTCAGTTAAAAGTTGATTCAAAATTCTATCAGCAGTGCCACCAGCATCACCAACGCTGCTACCCCTTTGAACTGCGATAGAGTCCAGTTCATCGAAAAAGAGAACACACGGGGCAGACTGGCGAGCCTTGTCGAAAACATCCCTAACATTGGCTTCACTCTCTCCAAACCACATTGTGAGGAGTTCAGGACCCTTGATACTGATGAAATTGGCTTGGCATTCCTTTGCAATAGCCTTAGCCAACAATGTTTTACCACAACCAGGAGGGCCATAGAAGAGAACACCTCTTGAAGGCGACATACCAAACTTCTCGAACATCTCAGGATGTTCCACTGGATATTGAACAGTCTCCTGCAGCTCCCTCTTAACCTGATCAAGGCCACCGATGTCTTCCCATCGGACATTGGGTACTTCCACGATGGTCTCGCGCAGAGCAGAAGGGTTGCTGGTTTCAAGAGCAGTGTTAAAGTGCTGATTCGTAACGTTCATGGAATTGAGAATCGTAGCATCAATAGTGTCATCTTCTAAATCGATAGCATCCAACTTTTCTCTAATGCATTGCAATGCAGCTTCAGTGCATAAAGCTGCAAGATCAGCACCAACACATCCATGAGTTGTCTTGGCCACTTTTTCTAAATTCACATCCTCTGAAAGCTTCATGTTCTTTGTATGAATTCGGAGAACCTCAAGACGACCAACTTCATCCGGGACACCTATATCTATTTCTTTATCGAACCTCCCAAACCTCCTCAATGCAGGATCAATACTATTAGGCCTATTCGTAGCTCCAATAACAATGACATGAGAACGAGACTTGAGACCATCCATAAGAGTCAACAACTGTGAAACAATCCTTCTCTCAACTTCCCCGTTTGTCTTCTCACGATTAGGAGCAATGGAATCAATCTCATCGATAAATATGATAGAAGGAGAATTCTCTTGAGCTTTATTGAATGCTTCCCTGAGATTGCTCTCACTCTCACCAACCATCTTGGAAATAATTTCAGGACCATTTATACAATAAAAGTTGCATCCGGTTTCATTAGCAATAGCTCTGGCTAACAATGTCTTTCCAGTGCCAGGAGGACCGTAAAGCAAATCCCTTTAGGTGGTTCGATCCCAACAGTCTTGAAAAGCTGAGGATGTCTAAATGGCAACTCCACGAGCTCTCGAATCTTCCCAAGTTGTTTCCTGACACCACCGATATCTTCATAACCAACATCATCAAGTCTCTCCTCATCTTCTCTCTTGACAGGCTCTCCTTCAAAGTAGATTTCCGTGTGCGGCGCAACCAAACAACATTCAGTAGGATCAGTTTCAATAACCTTGAACTCAACACTCCTCATTCCTCCTCTCACAAGGAAAAGATCGCCTTTCTTGACAGGACGATACGAATCCGAAAAATAAGGCTTCAGAAATGCCTCAAACAAGTTCCCATCAATGCCTTCAATTGTGTCATCAAGAGGCAGCACATGGATTCTCTCTCCATATTTTATATTAGAACAAAAGTGGACTGAAACCATGTCTCCAAGCCTGACTCTGAGGTTTGATCTTGCTACTTTGTTCATCCTTATTTTACTTGCCTCGCAAGTCTCATCATAATCTGCAAGACAGACAGTTTCCCTCCTCCTCTTGCCCTTGATCAAGATGGCATCGCCGCGGAATAGGCCTAGTTCCTCCATGATGTTTGGATGCAGAGCAATGACAGAGTTGTCATCTACAATGGCTTCCTCCACAATCAACCTATTGGGACGTTTTTTGGTCTCGTGAGGGAAACAACAAGACATCTCTTGATTAGACATCGTCATTCAAAGCAAACAGAGAAAATAATAATAGAGCTGATGGTGAAGACACACTCGATTATTTATAAGGTTTCCTAATCAGAATTCTAAGAGGAGTGAGTTTCCTTATTTGTGATTGATTTGGGTAATTGGGTTTTGCTTTTTCTTCAAGGAAATCCATTTTGATAATAATTATAGTCAGAATTCTAACAGGAGTGAGTTTCCTTCTTCTTTAAACAATATCTCTCAAGGTAATTTGAGTTTATTCTGATCTTAAATTTTAAAATTATATTTTTAGAATTTACAAATTGTTTGCTGTAAAGATTGTTTCATCAATCTAAAGCTGGATTCCAACTTGTCAATAGAATGTTTCAGTAAAGATGATTAGATTTGGAAATGAGTTGGTGATCTTCATAATTACCCACTGTGAGAGATGGCACATAAAAGATCCTGACTAAAAGAACCTGAAGAAGACAAAGAACTTAAAGGAGAAAAATCATTAGTTATCTTCCTAACACCTTTTTGATTGTAGCTGGTAAATTCTTAAGATCTCATTAATTTTGAGGATTATGTTTAAATTAGTAGTAGATTTCAATTATGGATTTTGAACCGGTCCACGGATAATTTTTTTATATAGGCAATGTAGAATTAAAAAAGGCCCACTTTGAATAAAAGGGCTCACTTTAATTAAAATCTAAGTAATACATTTTTTCTTTTTCTTTGTTAAAGCCCTCTTTTTTTAAAGGCCCACACATTTTTTTTTTTGAAAGGACAAGGCCCACATATTAAACACAAACAACATTCTTATAAAACTATTTACCAATTCAATTGACCTCATTTTTAAATCAAAGTTAGGGTTCTACAACTTTCATCTCATATTAAATTCAAAATCTTAAAAATTCAATCAATTTTACGTGATCCGCTTGCAGAAAGTTGAATTTGTAATCATTTCGAAGGTAATTGAATCGATACAATTCTTTTTGTTTTTCTTTTCTAGTTTTGTTTGTTATGATTTGAATTTTGACAGATGTGTTGGGGTTCGATCGCCAAATGATCTATTAAAAATAATCAAGTAAATATACATGAAGTGTCAAGGACCTCATTTTTTTATAGTTTGACTTGGGCCCTGAAAATCTCAAGGCAACCCTAAGTTAGAGATTTGACATTCGTATGTTTGACACATTGGAGAGTTTTGGCATTTTTTGTATATTATTTTTTTTTTTGAAGCTTTTGGTATTTGTAGGATTCGAACCGCTGACTTGAAAGTCATTTGATCAAGCCCCAAGCTCATCTATCTATCAATTGAGCTACGCCCCTGAAGGCCAGTTTTGGCTTTTTTAGGAGTGCTTTGTTAGAGATGAAATTGGAGTTAGGAATTTGAAATAACCAATGTCTTTTTGGGAGATTGAGATAGTTTGAGATTAGATAGTGTTATTGTTAAAGTGATTTGTAATTTTAAAAACTAATAAGGGTAATACTGTCTTTTTACAGGCCAAAATGAGTCAGATGTGTAAACATTTCAAAATACTCGTGTAAGTTCGTTCAGTCTTTTGGTTAAATTTGGCAAGGCTCATTTGAGGTGTTGATCCTCCTTTGAACCCATTAGGCATTAGCTTTTTGGTATACCGTATACACCTGTATAGGGTTGTTAAGTACACACATTGTTTTTTATTGTGACGATTTAATTGAATACATGATGTTTGGAGGTATGATCCTCTATTGATTTTATGCATTTTTATTTGTTTTATTCTAGTAGTGTTTATACATTATTATATGATAATTATAATAATTTATCTCAACCATATAATTGTTGGATTAATACAACCGAGACTATTGACGCTTGATAGAGGAATATATAGGGTTGTTTTGATAGTTGATTTGTGTTAAAATATTGCTTGACACAGCCTTGATCTTGATTAATATCAAGGGCTATTTATTTTTTTTTTTTGGCTGGTAATTGCATGATTGATTGAGATTATTGAATGATCTATTGAGCTGAATACATGCAGTTAAATATAAGATTGTGATTGAATATTTTATGGTATGTTGTCTTGATTTGATTGCATGATTGATGAGCTAAATAGTTAGGAATATCTATAACCAGAGAAGACAGTAGTATTCAAGAGATAGTAACAGAAAAAATGTCATTCAAACAAAGCTATCAAAATGAATCATTTTAACAATTAAATTTAATTTATTCTCATTGCTCAATAGTCAATACACAACTTAAATATAAACATTTAAACATGAATGGTAAGCCAAATAGAAAATAATTTTTCTCATACAAAAAGAAGAAAGGAATTTGGCAAAGGAAGGAATCCAGTTGAAACAGAATTAAATACACAAGCAAAAAACCAAGCCATTATTTCTGCATCTGAAACTCAGATAACTGGAAACACTAAGACTCATTCTGGGAGTGTTCAAAGCTTTGATCTTGCGTTCGAAGATTCATACCAAGAGAGGTTGAAACATCAATCTTCTGAAGGACTCCGAGCTTTTAACAACAATCATGTCATTCAATTGTCAGGAGTTCCTCTACTCCATTATCAATAATTCAGGATTTTTTCGCCAACTTCTTTGCTAGACACGTTAAAGAACTTTTAACATTTGACTTGAAAGAAATCATTTCTAGGCGATGGATTCATTTATGCATATGAATCTAACAAGGGTTCTCTTGAGCCTTCACCAGATTTAGAGCTATAATAGTAATACAACACCAACTGAACAATTCCCAAAATTGTTCCAATTCCATTTGGGATCTGGATCCGAAAATGATAATGAGATAGAATCAATAGTTATTATATGCTGACTTAATCAGTTTAATAGAATATCGAGTCGTACAAAGCATTAGAATGTGAACTTTATATATATAATCATGATATGTACTCTTACTCAGCAGCATAATATATAATCATAATCGGCAATATTACTAAGAATGAAGCAATTGTTGAACAGAAATAGAATACTTACATAAATGAAAGGGTCATCCTTTAACATCCCGTAAACAAAGAAGGAGAGACTCATCAAGAAGGTTGAAAGGGAAAGAGTAAAAGGCATGAATTCAACACTCCTCGATTTAACGACCAACTTCTGCGGGAAACGATACATGAAACCATATGAGTGAAAAGGAAATGTGCAAATTAAATGTCAAAGTGCTAGCGAATTTTGCGATGGCCTTACAATTATGAATAGAGGTGAAGCAAACATCGAAATCAGAGAAGCAACAGACAAACATCCAACAAAAAAAACGTCTTGTTTGAGAGTCAAAAAGCTCCATGCTCACATAGGCTATGATAACAAATAATGCAAAAAACTGATACCAATAATCCGGACATCTTCAACTGCAAAGCAACATCAGAGACAGTAAAAAACCCCACTAAATCGAACCAGATAGAATGGCATATCGAATTTCAATCACAAGATCAAGCAATTGTGAGGGATATAAGAATACCTTTTTGGGTTTATTAGCATATATGATGAAGATGGTTACATAAACTAATTGGAATATTGCTCCAATTGAATTCACTGTGGCAACCAATATAACACCAGGAGATATAAAGGGCATGCCATACCAGAGACTGATCAAGCAATTCAATAGAGAATATATGTAAGGCAATCCTGAGAACTGCTCGGTCGACTTGTTTCTCAAAATTCTCTTGAATGTAGGTCTGCCAAAAATAAAAATGAATTATAATTATGATTTTGAAGTTTCTTTCTTTTTGATTTGACTTTCCAAGGAAAGATTATCAGACAACTTGAACTTACATTGGTGATACAAACAATACAAAAGCAAGAATGTTCCCTGCATTCAACAAATGGGTATTAGAATACTTTTCACTTTAACTTTGACCTTGTCCTAATAACAGAATCAACAAAAGGTTTCATTTTTATCAAATGTGGATTCCTTGAAAGTTTATAGATTCTGCCTTTATAATAGAAAATTATGAAAATCATGAATAATTCATTGAGGTAATTGATTTGTAAGAAAATCTGAATAGTAGATTGTAAGCAAATAAGCGAAAGTGCAAACAATCTCCTTCAATTCAGACATTTTTACAGATTAAAAAACCCAGAAAGAAAAACTGAATTTACCCTAAACAAATAAAACAGCAAAATAATATCATTCTTGTTTCCTAAAAGCTGATACTGTAAATTTATCACCAAATACTAAACAGATAATGAAAGACAAATTGTACCTGTAATCCCAGCTGCATCACTGCAAGCTGAATCACAGAAGAAAACCCCAGTTGGAAACATCTGTAAAAATCTCAACTTTTCAGCAATTTTCAACCCCCTCTCTTTCTCTCTCTCTCTCTCTCCTAATTAGACCCTTTTATTGGACCTTTGTACATCAATATTTTTCCTTTTGAAACTATGAAAGCTTCTTTATAAATACTGTAGCCTTGAAATAGAACATTGATAGGATATTCTATTTTTTAATTACCAAGTCATCCAAGCAATTTACATGTGATTAGCAATTTAGACTTCGTCTTTCTTTCCTTCTTTCTGTTTTTTTTTTAATTTTCTTCTCTAGAATTATGTGTCTTTTAAAAGCTTGTTAAAACTAATGGTCTTTGAATCTGCCTGGCATATTAGAAAAAAAAAAAAAAAAAGATGACAAGTCATTTCACAATTGTCTTTAATTATTTATGAGAATATTTTTGATAAAATATGTGATACCCAATTAATTAATTATATTAAATTTGGATGGAAATTGGTGGATGGAATAGATAAAATATAAGTGGGAGTTTCAGAGGGAAAAAGAAGACAATAAAGAGAGAGAGCCCCACCATGTTTGATATTTATCTTCTTGTTGTAGAGATAGTGAGTCAGACTCAGTCACATGTTCATGTTTATCTATTTTATATTTTTATCATCTATTCAATTGACAACTCCAGATTCTTCAAGATTTTCTTTTCTTTGCTTTTTTTTTTTCTGGTAACTGATAACTGATAAGTGCTCTATGATTTCTCTAAATTATGTATTCTTCTATTGTATTATTATTCCTGAATATCCAGAATTTTTATATGTTTCAGCATTACAAAATTCTCAAGAGTCTTATTGGTGGATAAATATAATATCCATAAAATGCTTTCAATTAATTAACAACTTTTGTTTAATTACATATATATATATATATATATATATAATGAAAAAAAACTATTTAAGTTAAATGACACACGAAACTGACAAATATTTAGATAAACAGGGACTTGTCATTACTCCATCTTTCTCATTTATTTTACTTTGAATGCTATAATATTAATAAATAAATAAATAAATGATTCCACTAGTTGGGTCAGAGAAAAACTTCGAGAACATTACCCCCTTAAAGGATAAAATTGTCTAAAAAAAAAATATGATTTGGATATTATCCACATGAGGGGGGGGGGGGGGGGGGGGGGGGGGGGGAGGTCACCCCACGTTGAAAGGGTAAGCAACAGCGAACTCAAAAACTTAGTGCACAGCAACGTTGGACCAGTCACCTCACATCGAAAGGGTGGTCACCCCACATTGAAAGGGAAGCAACATTGAACTCAAAAACTTAGTGCACAGCAACGTTGGACCATTAAAAATATGACACAAATTAATTTTTATTTTAAAAATATTAAAAAATCAGTTGGAGGCTTTCTAAATATTATATTTAATTATTTTTCAAAAAAAAATTATATTTAATTAAAAGTTACCACATATCAATTTCTCATTAATCTGTGCACAGAACTACTTAGGAGTAAAGCAATTTAGAACCTGTAGGAGGCAATGTGTTGTGAGAAGAGAAGAAAAATGGTTTACAAGTTTGGGTAGATTTTATTTTTTTATAAAAAAAAATAAAAAAAATAAAAACGTAGGTTTATTTGAATGGTAATTGAATTTGAAAATAGACCGAATTGCAGTGGGCAATTTTAGACGTAACACTTTAAAGAAAAATTCAATGCAAAATCAGCTCAGATAAAAGTCATAAATTACAACTTTTTTTCTCACACGTTTTAATGGTTTTTCAAAAAAAAAAATTCTTTTGACAGTAATGGTTTTCAAATTTCATTCAACTTAAAAAACAAACAAAGGACTTATTTTCATAAGAAAAACAAATAATCCCTTAAACTCCCATAATACACATGATAAAAGTATGATGATGTGTATTGATATACTCAAGATATGCTCATAATATATCTCTCAGAGAAAAATTGTTATTGATGTATTAAAATAAACAATTTGTACTAATTGTTATTAAATAGTTATAAATAATAGAGATCATTATTGCTATCAAAATTATATTTATAATTAAACTCTCAAATGATTAATTAATTTTCACGTGTATTTTT